>JAQGAF010005555.1:0-11848 GCA_034687865.1 Kryphioiulus occultus | reverse complement strand
GGATTACACCCCCCTACCACATGGTATTCATTTACTGATTGTAGGGTACTGAGTTGAATTGAATTGAATTGAATTGACCAGATATTTTTGCGCAAGTTCCCACAATTTGGAGTTATGAATTGAAAACGTACAATGGTAACTGTGGTATTTTAACATAAAGCCTACAATTAAACTAGTTAATTCTTTTAGCTGGTTAACAATTGACTGCTTTCTCCTGTAAGAAAACAGTAATTTGTTTGTACAAGAATTACAAAGTTCGTGTATTAGTAATGATATATGAATTTGTAATTTATTTTCAAAAGAACAGCAATATAATATATTGTCAATGGGTTTATGATGAATGTCACACTGTTTGTTAGTTAGAATTTCTTCAGATGTTTTTATGAATTCAGCAACTCATAAGTTGGGACTATTAGTCTTAATTGGTTTGTCATCTACAGTTTATATACTACCATGTGACCAATAATTTTTCTTTATACGGTGCTTGGATGAAAGTTGTAAACGTCTATAACGACACGGTATTACGATTAAATAATTATACTGCATGGAGCTGCATGTTGCCTAAGAAAACCAGCCAGGTATTTTGCAACTGCTCTGTTTGAATGCAACTTTTCTGTCTGAATGCAACTGTTCTGTCTAAACGCAACTTGTTGTAAATGCATTTAAGCTCACGAACAACTATAACTTTTTAAAAATTAAATAAAAGTTGTAGTTCAGAAAAAAACATTGGTTTCTTATTTAGCAATTTAGTTGTATATCGTAAATTCAAATTGAGCTCTTAGTGTCCTTGATAGTCTGATGCTTGTTAGCTGCAATAATTCTTTCATCATAACCACTGAGATGCAGACTAATGATTAGCATAATATGGTGGGGCGGGGCTGCCCCTTACACCTTTGACATGACACATTTGAGCCATTAGGAAAAATTCACTTTATGGTTCTTGCTCAAAGTAAGCACAAAAACCGTTTTAAAAGGATTTAAAATGATTAATCAGACATCTGGCAATTCTAACGAGTCTACATTCTAACCCATTCCATTCTCTTACCCGCTCACATGTATTTATCAAATGATACAACGTTTTTGTTTTGTGATGTTTACATGTGCAAATTCAAATGCCTAAATATGTAGGTTGGCAACTGTATTATCTACCAGATCAATAGTCAACAACTAATCAGTCTAGTCAAGAACTAATTCAACAGGCTTTGTTTATTCTTGACCTTCAAGCATTTATCAATCAAGGGTTAATCTAGGGTTATTTTATTTCAAATCGAAAGTGGATGCCATCACATTTTGAGAAGGACGTCCATTTTTTTGTATAAATTACATTTCAAGACGGCCAATAATGTCTGGTTTTCCCAAATAACTCATTATGAAATGTTTGGATTGCCATTAATACCAGCCCATTAACTAGCTGTTGGCCTTTTGCTGCTGGTTGTTTTTAGTTAGCTTGGAGTGTGAGTTGCACCATTTAATTGGTCCATTTATTGAACGAGGACATCCTGTAGGAATTGACCATCAGATTAATAAACTCGGTAAGGAATAGTGGACTACAAGCATTCAGGGCAGAAGCACGTCAATACTGCCACTACTTTCGTATTGTGAATTTCGACATACATGATCTGTGCTAAACATCATTCTCTTATCTCTGGTTTGGACAAGAATTTGCAATCGTGAATGCAATGGAGAACATCACTTCAAACACCTCCAACAATTCGCTATCCAATGACACCATCTCCAATCAAACAAACAATCAGATTGCGATGGACGCCGAATTTTCTAAAAAATTCTGTACAAGTGACAGTTGGGTCGAGTTTAAATCCAGCTTTGAAGACATGCATGATCATATTATCACCACCTTGTGTGTTTTTGGCATCATAACTAACATTCTCAACATCGTAGTAATGACGCGAAAAGACATGAAATCTGCCACCAACTCCATTCTGAAATGGCAGGCAGTGGCTGACCTGTTCTGGATGCTTTTCAAGTTGATTTTTTTTCTTCACCTCATTTCTGCTCACAGGGATTTCTGCCAGAAATCCTCCAAATATTGGCGGATGTACCTAATATTTTTAACTTATATCGATGACTCTCACCAGGGCATCTCTAGTGGACTGACGATAACATTGACGTTGTGGCGATTCGTGGCGGTCACTCGTCCTCTAAAAAGCCGCATTTGGTGCAGCCATCGGAGAACACTTGTGGCCATCACGTTATCCTATATCATTCCGTCCATTTTCTCTTGCATAAATTTTGTGTTGTACGAGTTGAAGGAGAGAGCAACGAATTCTGGTAACTGCCCTAATCAATCGTTTATGATTGGTTTTAGCAATTTTGCTAAGGCAAACAAGTATCTTGCATATAATATGAATTTTTGGGGCGTTGGTTTACTGAAGATCATCACTGCAATCGTGCTGGTCATCCTTTTCTCGTGGATTATCTGGTCCTTGCAGGTTAGCAGAAAAAGACGACGCTCACAATTGACACAGGGCTGTGCAGCGACACCACGCGATAGCACCACGTTCATGCTGTTAGTCGTGCTGTTCCTTTATTTGCTTACTGAGGTACCATTTGGCCTCATAGCTCTGTTTTACAGCCCCCAGCTTTTCAATACTTACCAGCGTTTCAGCACATGCATCAATGCCATAAATATGATTTTTCGAGTGCTGTTCTTCTTCAACAATGCCATCACTTTCTTCGTTTACTGCACTATGACCAAACGGTTTAGGAACCGCGTGATTCGGATCTTCAGGCTACCCTGTGCTGAGGGTACTCGCTAAACAATGTTTTGTCTACTTTTGCGATGGTGACAACTTCTACTCTAGTTTTAAATACTTTTGTGCCTGCGAATAATTGAGAGTAATTGTGGACTCGCAGATGATGAACGATTTTATTAAACTATAGTGCTATTACCCAAAGCAGGATGCTGTCTAAAAATTGCTGACATAAATATAAATCTAGAAAATTGTACAGATTAAGTTTTTGCTTGAATCACTATTATGCTTATTCCAAGTGTTGCAGTTGTGACTTTATTGCTAATTGCATGGCTGGTCTTCAGGTTCAGAACTTAATTAAAAGGGAAGCTACAAAATAAACGTGTGTTTCAATTCACAAGAAAACCACAAAGGCATATTGATGGAAGCTCAGATGTTTACAAATGTGACGCCTTTGTCTCATACTGCACCAGTGACATCGAATGGGTTGCGACAAATTTGGTTCCAGTTGTTGAAGAGAAGGATCCAAAATTGCACCTGTGTATCCATGAGCGAGACTCTGAACTCGGAGAAACTATCATTGACAATGTCATCTATTCCATAGACGACAGCCATAAATTGTTATTCATTGTTTCTCAAGGCTTTATTAATAGGCGACCTATATGCAATGGCCAAAAATGGGGACGACCAAATGCTGTTTTGGTCCAGATTAAAAAAAGCTATAGGAAGGTGTAGTTGTGTTAATAGTGCATCTGTAAGTGCTGCCAATGTCTAAGGTGTGATTATGGCAACAGTAATTTAACCTCAATGATAACCGAATCCCTATACTCAACGTGCGATGCAGTCACACTGTTCGCATATCTTTATGAAATGCTATTCTGTGATGTATTGTGCCTATAACTTAATAAATCTGTGTTGGCATGAGGCTCAAGACATGTTTCGACATGTATCATTATGGTGATGTGAAAGTATTGGGATATTTTATGCACAGATGTTTTCTTGATAATCGTATAATCTGATGCAAAGAAATGTTTAAATGGCTTATTGTCATCTTGCGCCTGTTTAACTCAATGGTTCTTATCATGTTACTAAGTCATTTTTTTTAAATAATTCTACTGCTATGTCCATAGTTTGATTTTGTCAGAACCTGACCAGAGATGTCTGATAAAAATAAACTGTGAATTGATGACATTTTGTCTTCTTGTTTTGTACTTGTGAATATTATCGACTATATGTTAATGTAATGTTTGCAATTAATTGTAATTTGTCACGTGTTCATATATATATCAGTGCAATTAAAAATGTATTAAGTGTTCAAACAGTCATTCAGTTTTGCAAAAATACACTTTACGTTATATACATGTAAATAAGTATAATATGATGTACATTATAATATTACATACAGTATGAGTATGTAAGAAGTGATAAATAACAAAGGTACACTTAACCTAACCACATCCAGTAACTTCCACTGTTGCTGCCCCCTAACCGCAAGGCAATCACTGCAAGCCTGCGAGCCGTTTGGAGAATACACTTCTGCAGCCCCTTTTAGTGTGCTACAAAAAAAACTAAAAAAGAACTAAATTTGTCGCAATAGTGTCTATATTAAAGTACAACCCTTTATTTTCATACCTGATTTTGCTGAATCCAAAATTTGAGAAATCAAGCATGTGAATTTAGGAATTTAGGAAAAAGTCCCGAGTTTCATAGGAAATAACTAGATTATTTTGAAGACACATGAAATGATAGTGAAATAACAGTAATGGACATATAATGATGTCATTACTTTTGTCATCACATGATTTTTCATTCTTAGAGTGTTTTTATAGGTTGGATTTTTTGTTAGCTTCCCATTATCTTCCTTTATATTTCTCATAGCGCAACTAAGGACCTGGCAAACCATTTCCTTGTTGATTAACAATATTGCTTTTAAGTAGCTCTGCAATGAGTGATATTATCCTTTATTCAGTGCTTGGCTTAATTAATATCTTGGTTTTTCCAATTCACAGAAACGCATGTGCCTCCAGGAACCCATTTAGCTTATTGAATAATTGTCTTCCACTTTATATTTCGTCCAACAGCTTTTCCGCATTATTATTACTAAATATCATTTTGATCTCTAACATAAAGTTTGTTGCCTTGGAACGGAGTTGACAGTCACGAATACCGTGGCGAACATCACAGCTTAGAAAAATTCTAGAACATTATAATACTCAAGACATAATACGCCATCATTTGCTTTTATCGGGCTAAGAGTACTCGTACCACCATCAATTGTGATGCTCATGTGAAACAATGTCATATAGTCAGCAAGAAATGGTGAAAGACTAGAAGTATTAGATTTGAAGCACGACATTATAGCAATAACTATCCTTTGTCATCGGCAACCAATACTTGATCTCCGCAAAATATCAAACTTGGCTCGCCCCGATTTAGCGAATGTTGATCTTGTCCATAATATATACATGTGGGGCATCGGCTTGTTCATGAAAGTCATCCCTGGAATAGTGCTAATCGTACTTTTCTCGTGGCTTATCTGGGCCTGACGTGCTAGCAGACAAAAACGACAAACTATGTTGACCCAGGGCCTTGCAATGCCACCACGTGATAGTACCCCCTGCATGCTGTTGGTGGTGCTGTTCATGTTTTTGCTTATCGAATTGCCAAAAGGCATCCTCACTCTGTTTCTCTGCCCCCTGTTTAGGAACACTTTCGAGCAACTGACGTATTGCGTCATTGTGCTATATTTGATTTTCGAACTGCTGACCTTCTTCAACAATGCAGCCACCTTCTTCGTTTATTGCATCATGAGTACAAGGATCCGAAATCGTGTGATTCAGCTGTTCAAGCTACCATGTGCTGATCAAAGTCCCTGCTCAACGATATGCTCATGCTTGCAGTGATGACATCTTCCACATTGTGTAGTCAACTGTCACTTGACTAATTCGTTCGCCTAATATGACATTTGGAATGTTAATAGTGGCACTTCATCTGTAGATCTGTAAGGTGAAGCAGAACTCTGATGCAACTTATGAAAAATGTTTGGTTGACTATTAACCACAAGCTATGGGGAAGGACCTTCTTTCACCATCTAATGCGGATGTGCAGCAATGAGATGAACTGTAGAACTCCATTCTGATCTCTATATATAATTATGCTATTCTTAGATGTACAATTCCCGCATCTTAATACATGTAATATAAGTGTTGACAAGCCATCCTATAAGCGTATGTACAATTTACGTGTGAAAATCAACAAATAGCTTTGTGAGATACTTCGCCATGAGGTGAAGTGAAAGCAGGCTATATATGGATATTTTTATGAAGAGATGTTTTTGTTCATAAACTTATTGATAAGGTGATGCAAAGAAATGCTGAAATGGCATAAGTTCATAAAGCCCAATGATTCTTATCATGTGTTTGTGACATCTTTGATAAGAATTCTATTGCAATGTCCATATTTTTATTTTGTGAGGACCTGGCCAGAATGCCTGACGAAAATAAATTGTGAATTCATGACATTGTCTTGTTATTTTTTACTTGTGACTATTATCGTCTAAATGTTAATCAAGACTTTTTGTAATTAAATATAACTTGTCATGTGTTCATATATTTCAAAGCAATTAAAAATGTATCAAGTGTTCAACAGTCATTCAGTTTTGCAAACTTTCACTGGGTTTCCACTTCATTACATAGCAAATAACGTAAAATATATTTATAGTTAACGCCATTACATGGTAAATATCGTTATACTTTATAACGCTGCATATTGAGGGTTTGTCAAAAATTACAAATAACAAGGGCACACTTAACCTAGCCATGTAACGTCCGCTGTAGCTGCCCCTAACTGCCAGGCAATCACTGCAAGCCTATGAGCCGTTAAGAGAAGACACATTGCTCCTTTTAGTGAACCCAACAAAAAAAACTGAAAAAAAATAACCAAATTTGTCGCAAAGGCGTCATTCTGATACACTATACAGCTCCTCTACTAAAGTACGGCCTTAATATTAAAAATCAAGCATTTGGTGGTAATGAAACGTTAAGAAAAACTCCATAAAATATAGAGCTATTTTCCGAGTTTTATAAGAAACAACTAGATAATTAGGAAAACATGTGAAACGATAGTGAAACAACTAGATGGTTATGTAACAATCTCATTACTTTTGTCATCACGTGGGTTATCATTCTTCAAGTTGTTTTTATTGCTTGAATTAAGGAACTGTCGCTCTGCAACGACTTCAGTGGTTTGTTTAATTAATAATTTGGCTTTTCTACTTGATAGCATGTCTGCCTTGAGTGCACGTATGTCAGAAGACACTTCTTGCAGCCCCTGTTGGTGCACAACAACAACAACAACAACAAAAACTAAAACGAACAACATTTTGTCGCAAAGGTGTCCCTCGTATACCTCAACATTATGCAGCGTCTATATTAAAGTTCAGCCCTTAATTATTATATCTGGTTTTGCTGAATCCAAAATTTCCCAACGTTAAATAGTGCAGATCTAGGAAAAAATTCGTAAAATACAGAGCTTGTTTGTCCGAGTTTTATAAGAAACAACTAGATTATTTGGAAAACTTGTGAAATGATTGTGAAACAACTATATTGCAATATAACGATCTCATTACTTTTGTCATCACATGGGTTTTCATTATTCGAGTTTTTTATTGGTTGAATTAAGGATCTGGGAAACCCTTTCCATCTAGATTATCATTACTCATTTTAAGTCGCTCTGCAATGACTGATATTATCCTTAATTCAGTGCGTGGCTTAATTAATATCTTGGATTTTCCACTTCACTGCTAGTTTGTCTTCCTCTTTATATTTCGTCTAATTTATCTACATTTTATGACCATAGCAAGCCTGTTTTGTTGAACATCCGGTTGTTTTTGACATATTTGAAATTCATATTTACGATGTGCCTCCAGGAACTCATTTAGCTAAATGAATATTTTTATTTTTGGTAAACACATTTGGAAAGGGAATGTAACATTTTCTGGTTATATTCTGGGTATATAAAATAACTTTTACCTAATCATGTATTTGGAAAATACTAATACAATTTTTATCTTAATAATATTAAATGGACGTGGTTCTTAATTTGTGGCAAAGTCCAATTTTTCCTTACAGACTTTTCGTTTCTTTTTGAAAAATAAACTGCATCTCCAAAATTACGTTCTTTTTCAGTATTAACATTTCGAAAAAAATGACAAATCACCATATTGGGCACTTATCGGTCACATCATCTGCCATTACATCGTAACAAATAAAATCAAAGAGCTCATATCTGTCATAAACTTTATTCATAAACTATTTTCAACAACCTTTTTAAGCACAAATTAAGTTAAAACACCGCATGCCATGCTGTCCCTCCACACTAATTATCTGGTTCTGCCACCATTTTGCACAGTAATTCCAATATACAATATCATAATCTGACAGTATACAACTGTCTTTGAAGATAGTCAACAATCTATCCATTCATACATTTCCAGTGGAAAAATAAGTTACCTATGTAATGTCTTTCAGTGAGCACAGCAGCAGAAATATTGAAGCAAGCATCAATCTCAAAGAGCAACGTTCAACAACACCCGAGTTCACAAGGGTACCAGTTGTCTCAAGAGAGAGCCTTATAGTAAAGTTAGTTGACCTTGTCTTTTGAGCTCTGTAAACTTTTGTTCGATAAGTGTACGGGAAACAGAAAAATTTCCCAAAAATCTCACGGTTTTGGATATGATTTAATCAAATCATATATCATAGACATGCATTTTTCCACTAATTTCCAAAACTATTTGCCTAAAAATGTAAAGAATATCACAACGTTTCATTTTTGCTTCGGAACAAAAAACCACTGGTTTTGAAATTTAAACATACACAATGTTGGCAAAGATTGCAATTCGTTCACAAATCGATCTGCTATGGTACATCGCAAAATTCTATTTTATTTGGAAAGAAAAATGCATTCCCCATGAAGAATGGGAATCGGGAATTTTGTTTGATTGTATTTAATGCTATAGAAGCATTGGCATGTTTGAATTCCGGTGTCATTTTTTTCTTTTCAGATTCCAGCAAGTGCTGTATGCAGTTCCATCAACCCCTGACAGTTTCTTCGTTAATTGTTCGTTGCATTAATTCAAGCTGAATTATCGCCGACAACCCGTTATGTACAATGTCCAGTTTTTACACCGAATACCAATAAACCCCATGGCGTCCACTTCCTAGAGGAGGCCTCGTGAAAGGCGAGAACCACGCTAGAGAAAACCTTCCGAACACGGCTTGGATGCTCTTCCATCGTGAGTTTTTTTCCCACCTAGCTTGTTCTTTTTTCAGCTGTTCGATGCCCTGTAACCGAGAGTAAAAAGTATTAGCGTTGTATCACAGAAATCATGTTTTCGAGTGCAGATTGACTGAGATGCATATGGACTTACCGTTTCGTCGTTCCATATGGCCTGCATCTGGGTGCCGAACATAACAGCAGTGAAGATGGCAAAAAGCAGTGCCTCGAACATCAAGAACAAGATAAAAACCACCGTTGTCGGAGGCGTGTAAGTGGAGCATTCTGTGAATGACAATGTCTGTTAAGAACTGCTGTGAATAATCCAGTAGTTTGTGTAGTCATGGTGACTGCTCACATTACAGGATAGAAAATCATTGAAAACTGTATACAGGGTGTTCTGTTTAGTCAGTGCCCAATGAAATAAAATTATAACTTTAATGCGGTAAGAGATACAATGATAGTTTTAGGAAGGTAACTTTTAGAGTCGACCATGGGCTATCTGGAAACCACATTTGTCGTGACCTTGAATGTTGGGCCCAATGAAAAAAATCTTGCTCGTTGTGACTCGTTCAGAAAATTTGGAAACCAACTTAGACTAATTAGGCATCACTCTACAACTTTCTAATTCACACTAGGAACCTATCTGCAGCGGTTTCTGCAAAAAAAATGGAACGGGCACATGAATTACCTTGAACGGGACATTCCGAATAGCTAGTGGTCGACTCTAAAAGTTTCCTTCAAGAACTATCATTGTATCTCTTACCGTATTAAACATATATTTTTATTTTGTTGGGCACTGGCTAAACAGAACACCCTGTATAAAGAACATTATACCAGATTTTAAATTGTTTTACGAATCGTTTCACGAGTTTATGCAGGGAGTTTCAGAGTTCGTTGTTACAAATGAAACGGGTGGTTGTACTCATGAAAACAAACACAAATGTCCAGAATAACTTGGGTCCGAAAACGGCCCATTCCTGAGATACATGATTTGATTAGGGGTATTTTTATTTGTTTTCATGAGTACCACCACCTTTTTCATTTATATAATTGCCAAACCAGTGGCTTTTAGCCAATGCCTGTGTTAATTCGTGTGTGATTTAGGGGAAAGGGACCCTGTATCTCAGAAATAGGTAGCATTCTGACATAGGTTATTAGGGGCATTTGTTTTTGTTTTCATGAGTATTACCACCCATTTCGTTTGTAAAAATTACTTCTGAAAACACGCTGTACGCCTGAAACTGATAGTCGCCATGATTAAATTAAGAATGGAAAAGAAACCTTCCATATGTGGAAGACTCTGCTTTTTAAGTTACCTGTTGACTCACCTTTCCATTCTCTGTTTATACATATTATAAATTGGTTCACAGACAAGAAGAGTGCGTGGAGGGAGATGACCGCAATGTAAAACTGGAAAAAAAGCAATATTGGCAAGGCAGTCTCGTAGAAGGAGACATGCAAGGAAAATTCGTCCATTCACCAAACTGATCACTTACTGTAAAAAGTACGAAGAATTTTTGATTGTTTTCCCCCACGCAGTTGTTCACCCATGGGCAATGATGGTCCATTTTTCGTATGCACCGTTTGCAGACACTGCAGTGGTGAGCTCTATCAGGTTTAATACTGCAACACTTGGGGCACTTGAAGATGACTTCGCCTTCCCGGAGGCCGAGCCTTTGGACCATTTCCTTCGTGGCATTCCCTCGAGGCACTGCTCCCTTGAAAATTATAGGTGAAAGGTAATCGGGTTAATAATTTCATTTCCTACTATCAGACAAACAGTAAAATTAAAATTGTGTTTCAGATTGATTCCACCGTACCGGATCTGTCAGCATGGCCCTAACATGCGACGTGACCGCCAAGACGGCCAGAACTTCGAAAATCACAATGTTGATGAAGCTGTAAATGGGATATGGACCCGGCAATAGAATGACGAAGAGCACGACGAACTGAGCGTACAGAATGAGCAGCCATGTCATCACTGCGCAGATCAGCCCACAGATGTCTTTCACGCACCACACTGTCCCACAGCATCGATTATGCGGGTCGATGTTCATGCTGCTCCGGTTATGCCATTGCCGGTCATGAAGAGCTCAGATGGTGTGCCTGAAAGGTGAGAGACAAGACAAATTAATGCCATATCGACAAGACACCGATTTTTCAATGTGGACTGCAAATTTTGTTCAAAAATTGGAAGCCTCAAGGAGGGTCAAAAGCAGGAATTGGAATTGATGCAGCATAGCATGTATGCCAGAGTTACCACCGATATATACCAGAGGTGAGAGCACAACTGGATTTATCAAGGATTTTGGTTGAGGGAATCTTTATACGAAACCACCACAAGGGTAAAACATGTCATTCCAATCACCTTATGGAACTCCGAGTCCATTCGATTCCATATTATTGCTCTTATTTCTTGGATGCTATCCGACGTTGGAATTATATTCCAAATGACAGCATTAAGCTTCAAGAAATTCAATTTTACAATGGCGATAGTGACAATCCCAATGTGGTGGTAATTGCCGATCAAATTGGGTTGATGGATTACACCCACTTTCACATGGTGTCCACTTACAGATTGCAGCTGATTGAGCTGATTTGAATTTTGCCAACTACTCAAAATTTGGCATTATATCTGGGGTCAAAGGGGCCATGCAAATATTACGTAACGCACCAAGGGATGGGTGGGTCCTCGTGAAAGTGTTACGAACTGTTACAGGGGTCCATGCGTTAACGGGAAGTTCCCCTCCCACCCCTGCCATGTTATAAAATTGAAAAAAATTATATACATAACATCTCTGCGAATAATGAATAAATCGTCGTGATAACAATTTTGCTTGATAGTCTGGTTACTTCTGGAG
>JAQGAF010005554.1:0-11848 GCA_034687865.1 Kryphioiulus occultus | reverse complement strand
ATTTACCGAGTTTCTGGACCACGGTAACGTTTTCTAGTGTAGCCAGTACGTGCTCTCACAATCCACTGCAAAAACCGCAAAAGCACTCAGTTCACCTATTACCAACGTGGTAGGTAATTGGTAGGTAACCACGTTTATCTACCACGTATTTTAATTGTGTTTTTCTCCGGTCTGTCCGAAGACAGGTTTAAAAGAGGTTCGGAGGTTAAACGAAGTAACCATTTTCCGATTATACAAGCGTGTTATAAAGTCAATAAATAAGGCAATTCAAAATTGGGACATGTTTATCGGGTTTCGAAGAAATTCGCATTATAGTACTGTGACATTGCCGCCAATTCCATATCCACCTACACAAAAATTTCCGAAAAAAACATTTATCCTACAGTAATACTCAAAACACACCGAACTAAAATCTAGTTTTAGAAACTGGGTAATTGCTGTGTGTTTCCCCACTCAGAAATGGAAAATCAGATTATATACATGTACATGCAAGCATATTTCTCATATGCAGGTGTCGCCCTCTACGTAACCACGCTTTTTAATTATCGCGTTTTTTCTTTGGTATAAGGGGGCGTTCAGTGTTATGTTATCATCTTGGGGGAGGGGGGTCGCCAAATGATGACGATTGATTATTACAACTGAACCATCATTTCTTGTACTTTTGCGCGACAAAAACTAATTATATCATTCCTTGTTGCAAAATCCATCATAACAAAAAAAAATTAAAAAATAGCAAGGAAAGAATACTCGAGAACCAACAATCTTTGACGACAAGGAGTGACAAATCTACAGTACATTTCCTTTCTATGGATTTTGAAATATTCCGTCGATTTTTTAATAATCGGAACAGAAACTCCATAACTGCCAGGCGATTCTAACAGTTTTTTTTATAGCGCGCGCTTCATTCCTCCATTCGACTTTCCCCCCAAGAAAGTTCCAAAATTCCATTTTGGGCTCCTCACGTCCTACGCGATGTGCTCAGCATCAGCGCCAGCATCTGGAATGCCAATTGCCATTTGCAAACACGGAAGCCCTCATGTCCGTGTTCCCTCAGAAGCGGTTGAAAACGGAAATCGACCATATGTCACGCCGAGTGAACGAACAGCAAAAAAAGCGTAAACAAACGAGTTTTTCCTACCTGTCAGCACAAACTGCGTTCAGCTGGGCGCTAATTCGCTTGGTGATGAGATCGTCTTCTTCCTCGCGTATCAACTTGATCGAATATTCTCGAGTGATCTTGCGGGGGCACCTGGACTTTTCCTTGGGTCCACTTGTTGCGTTCGACTCGGGTTCGGCCATGGCCAAGACAGAGACAGACACGCTTCGGACGGCAACGGGAGATTTTCTGGTCGTCTCGTGTTGCCTGCGTCCGGGCGATCCTCGTTGACTCACGCGGGTCGCCTACGTGTTGCCACCTACAGTGTGTCGTCGGAACCCTCTTTTGGAAAACGGGAAAAAGCCCGCTCATTTCGAAAACCTGAATAAAATTCGTGCATTTGTTTAGTCAAATTTCTCTTTGGAATTCCATTTTGAAGGTCATAGACTGATCAAAAGTCGAAAGTGCACAGACAAGCTATGCGAATATGCGGATAACTTGTTCGAATTCAAGAAATTCCTTTTTTAATTGAGTCGAAGCAAAATGTAGAAATGGCTCGAATGTGGACCCTACACTGTCACTAGAACTGAATCCGTAATACTGGCAAAATCCGTGCATTTATTTCGTTAAAATTTCTCTTCCGAATTCCTTTTTGAAGGCAGTTGCGAATATGCGAATAACTTGTTCGAGTTAAAGAAATTCCATGAGTAAAAATCCAGAAATCCTTAAAAATCCAGATAATCATCAGTAATCAACCTCAATCCGTCAGTGTTGCCCATAAACGTTTCAGGATCACGAACATTCACTAATTTCAAGTCGAATTAATTTTATTCAAAAATTTTACGAACACACATACAGTACATGTACACTGTACCTGTATACTGTATTAGAGTTTTAAGGCGTGGTCACAAGCATCCTTTACATGTACAATACATGTACATGTAGATGTACAGTAAGATGCAATTTGCAGAGAGTTACAGCATCTTTGTCACTAAGCATGCTGTATGTGGTGAAGTTAATTTCTGTACATGTACTGTATTATGGGGACCACGACACGAGCATTATTTCTGTCAGTTTCAACAAACACAAACATTACTGATCGTGTGATTTGCGCAGTAATGATGGATTGATGTTCTATTCTCACTACTGCCGATGACCAACATTTTCGGATAACTTACTGTCATTACTCGGCTCATGTACTGTACATTATATCTGACATTGTACAGGGTGCAAACATTTACATTGTTATTGTACATGTATATTTGCAAGGATTTGTGTAACCGAGCAAATAGAATTTCATGCGCCTTTTGTGTCAGTACCATTCAAATGCAGTCAGAAAATGGAAATTAAATACTGTACATATACATGTAAGCATTAAAAGAACGGATTCGGAACCATCTCCAAGGCGAACACTCTCGAAGACACCCTGTATACGTTCACCTATAAAAACCTGCATTAGGGGCCATAATAATAAAATGCAATATTCTCCGATGCGGCGAGCAAAAGCTCGTGTTTTTAATAGCGTGTGACAGACCTCACACCGAAGCCAGTAAACAAACAATCCCGGTCATAAAATATCCATGGCTCCAGCTATTCTGGAGGCAAATTCTTCCAAGCGTGTTTTACGCTAATTCAACTCACAAAAAGCACTCTGGAATTACTTACTGAGTGGGCTACTAAAGCTGTTTTAAGATGACTAACATGTTTTGGGATTCTGCCATGAGCATTCAATGCACTGTTAGGTGTGACGTACAAGTGATTCATTTATTGAAGTTTAGCAAAAATTGTGGACTTGACCAAATGGCTTCAACAGGAGAAAGTAAATTGTGAGACGTGGTTGGTCGGGAAACATGCACAGTACATGTACGTGCAAATGCATTTGAAAATATAAACAATTTACTATACTGTGTAACACACTGATTTTATGAAAAAAAACTGTTTACAATTTCTAAGGTTTACGTAAATAATAGTAACATTTTCGCTTTCAACCGAATCCCAATTTTTGGATAAGATCCGTACCCAATGAGGAATCGGTAGAATTCCGTTCAATAAAATTCTTCCGAAAATCGGATTGAATCAACATCAATGAGTTTGGCAATCTAGGCAGGTTATTCGCCCTACTCCTATAAATTATATTACCCTAAACGAATTTCATTTGGAGTTTGTTTGTACGTGCCTTTGAACGAGATATGCGCTTCATACTGTAGATATAAAAAACTCGTGCTATTGATAGCAATAATAAAATGAGCGAAATAAAATCAAGGTGATGCTAATCGTTTCGGATTACGACATTACGTCCACACCGAAATTGAAAATTATGTCAAATATTCGCAGCATTAACGAAAAAACTTCAGTCTGTCAATTGCGAGTACATGTACACTTTGTACATGTAGAATGCGCTATACAAGCGGAGGAACATTATGTCATTACTTTGACAAAAGAATACTAGATGCAACATATTTCAATTGATATCTTTTGTCAACGTAATAACTCGTATTAACATGTATATAACATATTTTCTTACTGACAAACAAATTCGCCATGCATAGCAACCTCGCCCACACTAAGGACGTACTTCAAAAAAAGATATTGCTGAAATATGAATTTTTCATTAGCATGAGTGCACATGTAAAAGCCTTTATGTCGATATATTGCACATGTTTATGCGGTAGTTTATACTCGCATAGCAATAGATAAAATAGTGTTGCTATATAATTCCGATCTATTTATACTCGTAAAAGTTCAATCGGCTGTACAGCACTTTACATTATGCCCTTCGCCACATATTGGGCTTCTCCTAATGCTGGTAGGTTGGCAGTGATTGCCTAGCGGTTGGGCAGCGAAATAATGAAATTAATGTAGGTTTTTAGGTTAGGTTGAACATAAAAACAACAAAAAGGTAAAGGTATAAAAAATACGAGTAAGTAAAACGATAAATTGCGTCAGCTAGGCAGTTGTCATTGTCTTATACTACACAAGTAGGGCTGAAATACACATATGTTGTCCACATGCATTTGGAGCAGGGCATAACATAAAGTGCATGTACATTTGTTAATTTTAAGGATGATTTGGTTCAAATATGCAACAACTAGCTGTGGAACTGTGCTAAGGTTTGCCGCGAAGTTCCACAAACTATTCTGCAGGCAAAATATTCAGAATCATTTTCTTAGAAACATTCATCACAAAAGTGAATTTTTCACATCAATATCTTCGAGTGAGAAAAGCTTGCATGTCCACATGAGTGGTACTCATTTACATTACGAAACTTATGCCATTTGCAAATAACGATACTGCCTGCCACGTCCTTTTGGGGACTCCGTACACAAATCGAATTAGTTGCATGCAGCATCCAACTACGCGAAGCCATTGCATAAATAGATGTCCCATCAATGCACTATTATTTTTCCCGTCATTAAAAGTTGGGTGTGGTGAACGGAAGTGCGTACCGCGCACGCGCTAATCGACCCGTATAAACAACATGAAAATGGTCTTCAAATGTCGTTCTACAACCAAATAAAAGTCCCCTGTATTCATTCGAATTTCTCGACCAAAACCTGGGTGCTAAACTTCTAAAATTGGGATTTCAACGGTGGGAACAATTAATTTGCCCTTCAAAACGCTGTGCACGAGTCCCGAGTAATTCGTGTAATTATGACCTAGGAGAGCAATTAATCCAGTTAACCAAGGCGTGTATGCGCCATGACAACAGAAAAATCCACCACGCCACCTCCTAGCAAAAATTACTGCTAGGAAGGGACCGACAACAAGAAGAGCCTTTAAAATGTTCAGTATTTCAGCATACTGAAAAACCTCAGCACCATATTTGATGCCTTCTCTATTCAGATCATCTATTTATTAAGAAATAAGGCGTCAAGGCGTACAACCTTTCATAATGTGCATTCGAGCAGTTGTTTAAAGCGAAATGCATTCTGGGACACGACGGTTTTGAATGCATTTTAACGTAATGCATTCTGGGACACGACGGTTTTGAATGCATTTTAGCGTAATGCATTGTGGGCCACCATGCACGATTTCGAATGTGTTTTTTAAAAGTTTAAACCAATTACCAAATTTCAGCCTTTAGGATACTGGTAAGTCGGTTAAAAATGATTTCATGAAGATCGAAAACAGACAGAGATGAGTTGTAAAACATCTTTTTTGTTTTGGTTACATTTTCACTATTTTCAAGCAATATTACTAAATCTCTGAAAACGAGCTCTAACTACATCATATATTGTATCTAAGTATAACACATGGGTTTCGTTAGTTTACATGAATTCAGGAAATGAGGTTATTTTGTAATGCTAAAGGCGTGTCGTCATTAATAAAATTGATTCCAAGCCAGGCTAATTTGGTCGTGGTGTAATCGCAGCCTCTTTATGCGTAAGTAAACACGCAAAGGCACTCAACCATATTTTAAGTCGATTTCCGTTTGACATATTTACAATTAAATGGCTGATTTCCATCCATCACGAGATGCACTGCCAACAGGCTGAAGATGAAACCGAAAGTGCCCCTCGAACACAACGCAAAAATAACACCACAAATGAAGAGACATGTCGGTAAAGGGCAAAGTTATCACGAGCAGAACAAACACGATAATTGGAGTTGTGGCATAGTCGTCGACGTCAATTTGACAAACAATTAACCATGTTTTTCATTAATTTCCCCCGCTATTATGTGCCGAGAAAACGCATTATAGTATGGTTTTAATTACGTCATTAACTCGTCGTTCAATAAATTTGGTCTTTTATTCCAAACCACCATGAATCGTGTCTACTGCCTGTATACACGCACTATTCGAAGTCATGCTGCACATTCTGTGTCCATTGTAAACGTGGATCTGAACTCCAAATTGGAATTGCACCCTGTATAGAACACGTGCAAATGACATGTCATGCACAGAACGGAACCCCGTGGGCCAGGGCGTTTCCTGCACCGAAGTCTTGTCATCATCATCATCATCATCAGGTGCCACTTTTGGAATCACAAAAATACTGAGGCAAATTAACGCCCTTGAAGCTCTATTTTTGGACACAATGCAAAATCAGGATGCCCACCCACGCATGCATAAACCGTCCAAAATTTACCTGCAGCCGTATGCTGATGGGTCATCGAACACATTTGTTTGAGATTATAGCAAATTCATAAAAAAAATTGGTTTAAAATAGGGAATTTGTGACAAAAACGTATAAGATTATTTGACCTTTTCTCTCGAAGTACCTACATGTACATGTATTTGCCTTTCAAAAACAAACTTCATGCTCGAGTACTTTTATAATGTGGAACTACGTGGTTTCGGGCTCCCTGCTAATCCATTATATGGCATGCATGATATAACCGAAAAAAAACACGCAATTTTTACCATTGCGTACCCAATGCTACGATGAATAAGCTTACATGTAATTAAAAGTCGCCATAAGAGGCATGACGAACCGACGATACGGAAACTTCTGGAAGTAACACGAGAAATTGCGTGGCTCATCCGCATTGAATCGAAAACATTATTTATTTACGAATGCAGTTATAGTTGCAGAATTTCTTTTTAGATAATTCATATGTAATCGTAAACAGGTTGGCTATCCCATTTCGTTATCCTTCCCACATCAGGTACCAACATACGAATATTTTGGCAGTTTCTATGGGAACGGCATCAAAATTTAACATACTCAGAACTGTACATACAGGTATGCAAATTGAAATAGTTTTGCACCCATATCATATGTCCGGAATGTATATTTCAAGCATAATGAATGTCCAGGTGACGTTAAACATGTTTTCATTGCAAGCAAAATGGGTACGTTAGCACAATAAAGTGCTCGAGCATGAAATTGGTTTTTGAAAGGCAAATACATGTATGTACTTCATAAAAAAGATAGAAAAGTCCAAATAATCTTATACGTTTTTGTCACCTTTAGGAAATCTGCATGGCATGTTTATGAATTCCATGGTGAGAAACAAATTTGTTCAAAGTAGAAATACGTGTAAATGAATTTTAATCCGACAAAGACATCCTTCACTTTAAACTTTTAAATGTGAATAAAAGAATGATAAAACAACATCGGTTAAAATTCACTGAACGAACATACTGTTTTAAATTCCTCACATTGCTGCTGTTTGTTTCTGAAACACTCAGCTGCTCCAGAATACATGCACTGAAACGCAGTGCAACAGCTGATGTGCAACCAGTTGTTTCAGTCTGTGGAGCACGCCAACAATAACACTTTTAGATCTTTTCAACCGTTTAATGGTGCCAAAATTCAATTAACTTGCAGCAGTCGCCAGGCAACAACGGCATTCTATCAAGGTTATGTGACTTGGCCTAATGGGATAAAAATCCAACAGGTTGTTTCTCGTGCATGGGCAATACAAGTATATAACAATTAAATAGCGATAATACACACAAGACAGTTTCATCCTCATCTGAGGACTGTGTAAAGTTGAGCTTTCGCTTGACAGAAAGAGCATCACTTCAGAAATTATAGTGTCTTATTTACAACTACAGCATTGAGCAAATGCTCCAAAGCTACACATCCCCCTCTTGGGGATTTTTATTCAATGCACGCATTAAATCACCTAAAAATTCGAGAAACCACATTTACCCAAATGCTTAAAGCAATGCCAGATTAGGCTTCCAAGAAATATCCTGGCAACCCATTATCTTTACGTATCGCATAGCCGTCGCGCTAAGCTCCTAAGCAAACAGTTAATCATCAACTCAATCAAAACACAGCTTCTAGAAAGTGCATGACATTTATAACTGAACATATAATACTGTATGTTAATCCTCGCAAGCCACGCATCATGGCGATACAAACTGATGCATAAAAGTCGTTTACATGACAACGATCAGCAACAATTTCCTCATTGGATTAAGCGGAAAAGCTTTCAAAATCTGTGTTCTGGTCACGTTTCGTATTGATGATTCACAAAAAGCAGAGTACAACGGAAGGGAGTTTAACGTTTCAGTCATGAGAAATCGATTAACTTGGGAAGAAATCACGTCCATGTCTTGGTAAACATTTGTGGCAGCAGGGTGCTCATTCCACGCTAGCCAATTACGTTTTTATGAAATCCCAACAAAATTCGGGGAAATGTCGGATGAGCAACTGGTGGCAATGTTAACTAGAACAATATACGACCATAAAACATGACGAGGTCGAAATTAAGGATTTTATTGGAAAATCCATCAAAAATTGAGGGCAGCACGCAGAGTCTGCAGAGACTCTTCGTCCAGGGATCACCAAAACTCCCGAAAAGCTTTATCATTTACCTAACTTGGACAAATTTCAATCCTACTTTGTGAATCACGCACAGGAGGTAGCCAAATATTGCCAATTTGGCTGCAAGGTTTCATGCAATCAAATGGATATGGTTTCTGGTTGAATAATGAGTTAAAAATGATCGAAAAAGTAGAAATTTGAGCCCGTCAGAGATGGGCAAATCTTGATTTATTCAACTTGGATGGAAATCATGGGCAAATCTTGATTTATTCAACTTGGATGGAATCGTGGGCAAAATCACTAATATGTAACTAAAACTCATCAATATAGCTCGCAGAAACACGCTTGTGTGTAAATTAAATTTGCGTGAATTGAACGTCGTCATGTGACTAGCAATGTTACAGGTTTACAAACGCGTGAAGCCCTAAATTCAATCAATGAGCTTGACCATTAAGGGAAAATGGTGAAATTGTAGGTCATAGGTGATGAGGTGTGAAATGCATAATTATACCATCCATGAATTTTATAGGGTGTCTGCAATATCAATATGGTAATCGAAATTATTAATTTATTAGGGCTTATTACTGGGTGAATAATTATGGACACCCTGTATGTAAAGGTCGTTTATGGAAGGCCCCTAACATGTGATCAAAACAAGATGGCGGCGCTCAAAATCAGGTGTCTGGCTCGTTTCTTTAGGAAATCTGTGATGAGAAATGGGCCTTGTATTATAAATAATGGAAATTCAGTTAATTTAATATCATGTGCGACTAACGCATTAAGCGTTAGACGAGGGTTCCACACTACTAATCTCAATGCAGATATGTTCAACGTTCAAGACGAGGAGGACTTCGACAAGAAGGTGTTAAAAAGTTCGCTACCAGTCATTGTGGATTTTCACGCCGCGTAATAAGCCGCTTTCGTAACACTTCTTAAATATAATAATTTAGCAAAATGAAAGTTTAATAAATGCCATTTTTGTGGTTATCATTTACACAGATGGTGCGGTCCTTGCAAGCTTCTGGCACCAAGGCTGGAATCGCTGATGAATGCTTACCATGGCAAAATGCATCTCGCCAAAGTGGACATTGACGAACTTGCTGAGTTAGCGCTGGAATATGATGTAAAGATTTTTTAAGCCTCCAAAGTAATGCGACAATCAGCGACAAATGAAACACGAATCATTTCAGAATTACCCAGTTGCATGCAGCTATTCATTCACAACTTATAGAGTACATGTATGACAAACCAAATTAAGGCCCTGACAGCATAGGCAGTTTCACCATAAACAACCGGTATCCACAAACATTAGAGTGACGTGTTAAAAATTTTCACCAATTTATGGATTTTTTAAAAATTCCGTATTTGGCCTGTGTGTGCATGCATGTTGCGTTTGTAATTATGTGCAAAAAACCGCCAATTTCGTTTTGATTAGCAAGTCTTGGATATTTGAACTGTGAGGTTCAATTTTACGTACCTTCATTTCCAGGTAACTGCAGTTCCAGCTGTTTTAGGATTTAAAGGCGGTGAAGTCATAGATCAATTTATTGGGCTGCTTGATGAGGACCAAATTAAGAGTTTCCTTGAAACAGTCGCTGGACCTAAGGGGTAGCAGTAAGCATTGTTCTAAGAGCCAACCATACTGCTTGATTGGCATACTTTTGTACTTTAGAATTGAAATATGTTAATAAATGTTCATCATATCTGTATTATAAAGCTTTTTTGTATTTTCACTGCATTAGACAATGTCTTTACCACAAACAATGGTGCATTTGCAATTAGACATGTAATTGTTTTTGCAGAGTAGCTTATGATGTCTAATTTGCATGGTAGGCAATCAGACATCTTGGATATCAAAAAAATTTTGTTTGTTTGTTGAATTTTTAACATTAGCCTATTTTTGCACCATTTGGGCCCATCACCAACGCCAGGGGGCAGACCGTCCACCTGGAAATGTAGCTGCAGGGAGGAATACGCCCCCCTGAGGGATCTTTAACGTGCGGAGAGCAAGGGGGATCCGCACGGGACCTCGGTTTTAAACTCTCATCCGAAAGAGCCGCCACACAGGGAAAATCGCCTGCCCAAAATTTTCCCACCGACCTCGGCCGGAATTTGTCTGTTGAGATTAATAATCTGTTTAGTTGGATTAATAATTTAAAAGCGCCGCAGGCGAAATTTTTTAGTGAAACTTAAAATCAAATGATGAAATTTTTTTTAAACTAGACCCACATGATTGACATTTTTTTAAAATCTAGACCCACATGATTGACATGATTGAAATTTTTAGAGAAACTTAAAATAAAATGATGACATTTTTTAAAAACTAGACCCACATGATTGACATTTTTTAAAAACTAGACCCACATCATTGACATTTTTTAAAAACTAGACCCACATGATTGACATGATTGAAATTTTAGAGAAACTTAAAATCAAATGACATTTTTTAAAAACTAGACCCACGTGATTGACAAGATTGAAATTTTTAGAGAAACCTAAAATCAAATGATGACAGTTTTTAAAAACTAGACCCATATGATTGACATGATTGAAATTTTTAGAGAAACTTAAAATCAAATGATGACATTTTTTAAAAACTAGACCCAAATGATTGAAATTTTAGAGAAACTTAAAATCAAATGATGACAGTTTTTAAAAACTAGACCCACATGATTGACATGATTGAAATTTTTAGAGAAACCTAAAATCAAATGATGACAGTTTTTAAAAACTAGACCCACATGATTGATATGATTGAAATTTTTAAAGAACCAAAATCAAATGATGACATTTTTTAAAAACTAGACCCACATGATTGGAGCATGTAGGAGCCAACAAACTATTTCAATGGGCTATGTATCACACTGTGATCATTTAGAAATTAACTGCTTAAGGGTGTTACGGGGTAGAATTTGTAGAGCATTTTTCATAAAAATAAAATTGAAATTGAAAATTTTCCTGTATATTCCAGTCCAGTAGACACCTTGGGAATGTTGCATCGTATCTTACTCCCAGGAATGATAATGCGAGTTCGGGGCCTAAAACAGCCAAAAAGCAAAAATAAAGTTAAAAAAGTCAGTGAAAGTTGCACTGGATCGGAGTTGAGACTATGATCAAAATGGCACGTTTCCACGCTCTCGATACGGGATAAACGACGAGAAAGCGCAAGGTACAGACATTAAGACAGACAGAGAAGAGACGCAGACCGATGAGTTTAGGTCGGTCAATCGATGACCGATCAATGAGTTAGTTTTCACGATTGTTCAGACACGATCCGAAAAGGGACCGACGGAGAGATTTAGCTAAAGACTCGGCAGTGACTAAAATAAGAGTCGCTCGCACAACGCCACCTTATTACTGGTCAAGGGGACCCTACACGGTTAGTAATACTGTCAGTCACTTTACAATCAGTAGAAATGACAGTATACGTCAATATTTTCGCGACCCTACACGGTCAATATTTTACTGTCAGTAAAAAGCTCAGTACCATCGTGAACTTCGTCGAGTGAGGTTCTAAAGTACCACGGAT
>JAQGAF010005553.1:0-11850 GCA_034687865.1 Kryphioiulus occultus | reverse complement strand
AACCAGACTATCAAGCAAAATTGTTATCACGACGATTTATTCATTATTCGCAGAGATGTTATGTATACAATTTTTTTAATTTTTTAACATGGCAGGGGTGGGAGGGGAACTTCCCGTTAAGCTGCTACTTAAGTTGAATTGGCGGCCCAGGGTCAACCCATAGGCCAACAGAGCAATAAGACTCCTTGTCGTCATGCAGATTGGCAAATCGCGTGACTTTCCTTTAATCATTGATCAAAAATGTTGGATAACGTGCGCAAATCTGCATACGATCCACGCCAACAAGTTTTATCGTCTACTCTAACTAATGATTGATTTTTCTAAACAGGTGGTTTACATGCCACCGTGGTTTTGTATTTGTAATTTGCAATCAAGCGAACTTTCATCACGATCTGATGGTCTAATTAGCATTGATCAACTGGAAAATAAGGTGATGGTCAAACACAGGAAGTGGTAATTCCATCACCCAACTTCCAGTAATTAACCCACGTCCATCTGATAACCGTTAAGTAAATTCAAAAAGTCTCACGCTGGATTTCATCCCAAAGTTCCCATAAGTGTATTTGTATTTCAGCAATTTTACCATTGTGTACATCAGTTATGTTTGACAAAAGACAATCAGTTAAGGTGGCACTTGGTTCAGCTTTCTCATTGATACCCTGTATATCTGAAATGTGTTTGCAGTTAGAGAACAAGTGGGGCAGTTGCCCATTCTAACCTGGAGCATAGTTTCGACCACCTTTCCCACGGACTTTCGGACTTATCGTATCTTCGTGATACGGATGTTTGATCAGACGTTTTTATGGATGGACTAACCCACATTTTTTTAAATGCTATATACGGAAACTCCAAACCTAAGTCACATATGTGGTGAATTTAAGTTTTAGGAGCATAGCTAATTACGATTTTGAGCGCGAGAACTTTCTACCTAATTATGGGTAGTGCCATCCATTAGGCCTAGCCTACTACCCATTGAGCATGGGTGATGGGTAGCAGGTTAATGAGTAGCTGGGGTCTATTTTCGCTTCTAATAATCAGCCAGTCAGACGTACATGTATTATGACGAAACTACGTGTTCGCCAAAACATAGGGGATTGTAGTCACACCAATGTGATAGGGGAATAGTGGTGGGAAACAATAGCACTTGTTATCATCACCCCAGCTGATGGAAGTGACCAGCTTACTGAGCTTCTCATTTTGTTTGACCAAAAAAAGCGAGATGCCCAAAATGCTTAATTGCTCGATTTTTTGCCAAAATCGGGGTTGAAGGTCCTGGAGGCAAGGTCTTTGAAACTTGGAAAGCTGACGAGAAACTGCTGCTTAAATTCAAGACAGTTGCAGATTACTTAGTTATTAGATAATATTTACTTTTGCAGGGCCTGGGCCAAGTTTTAAGGGCGCTCTCCTACCAAGCTGAATGAATCTCGTCCGCCATTCTCACGCCTGAAAGTATGGGGAACTGATTTCTCTCAGAGGCTTTTATTTCAGTTTTTTTTCTGTTCCTCCAATTCATTTAACGCAATCCTCGCCAGTTAGTTGATGAGCTCCGACAAACAACATCGGGTGTATATGAGAGCACAACCACTAGCGAGGCTCCTAAAAGAGCTGGGAACCAAACGAAGTGCATCCACAGACAGATATGATTTGAAAATCATTTTCCCTTTTCGTTTCCCCCTTAAAAAACGGTTCCGTGGGGTCTTAAGATAGGCCCCGATTTCATGGGAACGTCAAAAATTAATAGGCGGCAGCAGCGGAACGAACTATTGGGGTCGCCACCTGTGGACTCTTTTGCCTTGGGAAGGGAAATTCCATTGAGTTTCATTAACATCGATGTAAAGTTTGGAAAGAAAAACCGTTTCCTATTATTGAACGACTTTATAGCAGTTTTCTACAAATTGGCCAAGTAACTGTCGGACTCGAAAACCTAAGCAACTACCAGATTTGCTATTGCATATTCCGTGACTTTCAATCCATTTTCAACGACTACAAAAAATCGTTCAATGCCTTTTTGCATATGGGTCCGCTTCAGAAACATCCTCTACTACACTGATGATATGATCATTTAGGTGTCTACTGGATTTGGTAAATTTCATCACTTTTCCACGACTCCAGGAAATGTTCAATGCCTATTAGAAAATGAGGCCGTTTAGAATTTTCTGTCAACCCTAAATAGATGTTTTAATGATTTAATTAACCCAAATTTATATTAATTTATATTTTTTGAATCCCATGACCCCGATGTAAATTTCATGATTTTTCCATGACCTCAATTTTATTTAATGTCTTCATGACTTCCATAACCGGCTGACACCCTGTAAACGGTGCTTCAATTAACACGGCGTCCGTTAAGAATACATGTAACCAGATACAGACAGGAGAGGATTTGTAAATTATTCAACGTCAAATTTACGATTCAAAGTGCATTATGGAATTAATGTCAACCCCATCATTCTCCATTACGACATCCTGATTTCAAACGTCGAATTAAGGTAGGTTCAACGTTCAAGCACACGACTGATGGTCAAAAGTGCAACTGGATAAATTGAACAATTGCGATGTATGGCGGATATTCAATGGGCGGCTTAATTACATCAAAGCTTTATTACTTCCTCTTTAGCAAATCACGGTTTAAACACCGAGGAAGGAAACGTTCATGAGCCACATGTACATGTATAATATGCAAACTCGAGACACCGCATAAGTCATAGTTCATGCAGCATGAGCAGTTGCTGCGCAATGCAATGGCTTTCATACAGCACTATATGTGCAATTTCATGGCTTCATGTTTGCAGCATGGATGCGCAATGCAAAAGCGTGAAGCTGAAGTCAAGAACAAGCTACATGTACAATGTAAATTAACTGATGTTAAGGTTAGCAATTCCGATTCTGCATCCACGGCTGTCTGCATCATGGCAATTCGTCTTCACAGTACATGTACAAGAAAAATCACGCAAATGTTTTCGTATTAGCCACATGGCTCTGTCAATTAGCATAGGCTTATTCCGCAGCTTTAAATAAGAGCTCACGCTGCGCACCATTTAGTGAGTTTTTTGCTGCAATAAAATTGGTACAGACGGCGCCCGATGCCGTCTGTCATTTCTTTGGAACCTTGGCCACGAAATGTGCGCTCTAGTTGTCCTAGGCGTCGTTACATAATCTCAAAAAACTTCGTATACTGTATCGGCAAATCGAAAATTCCCATGAGATGAACAGTAAATGTTTGGTAACATAGTGCACCATGTAGAATTTTCCGAGTTTTTATAATGATGTCATTCAATGATAACAGGAGCAAACGTACGTCGACCACAGAATTTCTCACCGTTTATGGGAAATTTCTCTTGACATCTATTTAATTCCGTGAGAAAATGCCTCGGCAAACATTCCTGCATACAAACGTCAAACCCACGTATTATTCTAAGGTGTACTGTAGATCTGATAGAAGACATCTGATAAAGTTTCGTATAACTGACTATAAGTTTACCGATCAAGGCCTACATGCATGCATATCTTGTTCAATTTGCCACGCAACTGTGGCTTATCAAAACCTGACTTGAGGTTAATATCGGTCTTAAGTGGAGGTGGATCTTTAACAAAGTCACTTCAACCGAGGAGGCACACGGATGGCAATTTCGATTTTTGCAAAAAAAATCTACCAGATTAAATAAAAATCGATCCATCGTTTGACATCCCTTGATATCTGAAACAATTTCTGCTTCAAGTTTTTAACTTCTGGACCAGAACTTCAAGTACATGGCATGTTTTATTCCTTCGCCTAACGTTATATTTTAAGGTGCAAATTTCCCATGAAATACCATCCTCAAGGCAAAAGCCAGTGGAATTCCGATGCACAATGGCCAAGCCATTTATTTCCTCTTGAATGGAGTAGAAATTCAAGCAGCCCGAGGCTTGGTTAGTAATAAATAGGTGCAGTAGATCAGTAAAACCAAAATGAAAGTCCTTGATCGAGTGTCACTCAAGTATCATACCCTGTTATCAATTTGTCTGTCATTTGGTGCTAAGTCAATACAAATACATTGTATTTCTAAAGAAAAAGATAAATTTTGCTGTGTTCGCCTTGACTTCTATGGGTAAACATGGCATCCATACAGACTAGACAGGCGTTCATTCTACGAACAGTAAAAAATGTGCAATTAACAACAAGAAAGTTTCTGAGAATTATTCTCTAGATATTTTATACCGATGATGTCTGTCAAGTTCCCTTTGGTTCAGAGCATTGGTCATCCATGGGTGTGATGGGTTAAATATTTTAGTAACACCCAACAGTTTTCTATCAAATAATCCGAATTTCCGACGTTTATAGCATTAATGACATTCAGGAACAAATTACTTAAGGAATCGGTGCCACCTAATTAGGTAACTTGTTAATGCACCCGATTATAGGAACTGCTTATCAGACAGAGGTTTGACGTGCCCATACACGCAAAACACACGTTGTCAAACTACTTTGGTAGGCAAATCAAAAGTTCAGTTTTTTTCTTTAATCACGTCGCAATCATTTTCTCAATCAATACCAGTTTCATTTTGTTTCAGATTCGGATATTATTGCAGACAGGTTTTCCTAATTACACAAAAAGCAGATAAAAGCTGTTATGTCGCACGTCCAACCTGCCTAACTTTCAACGAATTTCGGCCTACACGAAATATTAAATTACTCTGGCGCCTGGACTAAATTGCAATAATGACAGCAATGACAACTGAGCCGCACGTGTGTTGAATCACTGTCATGGTATGCTTTCACGAAGGAGGCGAAAAAATAAGATGAAAACTATAAAATGCATTTTTGGCAAATTTGTTTCACGAATTTCTTTTAGGACATGGGACAAGAGACGTCATTTACGGACGGCCCTTGGCTTTTTGGAATCATAAAATGCCTAGCCAATTGCACGCTATTCCTATTACTCCTCTGCAGAAAGATTATTTCGCTGACCTCACTTCACCTGTAATTTGATACAATAAATGACTGGGGAAAAATGCACACGCGCACCATTCACTCCCAAAAAAATGGACAACTTGAAAAGGGAGGTTATATAATGGATGCGAGTGCAACATGGCGACCCTTGATATTCCTTATTGACAACGATTCGAGACTTTTTTGCTTCGTAGCCTATAACATTTAACGCGTTTAAACGAAAAGTTTGCTGAGAGCAACATCCCGAGATAGATAAAAACGCGCAAAAAAGCAAACAAACATAAAACGCCGACTTAAATGGCTTGAAATTTACTGCTCATAAGGTTCAGAAGTGTGGGAGGCACAGAGCTACAAACAGATTCCACAGTGAATTCAATGGTTCGATTTCGCCCAGTCACACCGAGTGTTATCTAAAGCATGGCTACCAGATAAAAACGTACATGATGTCACCAAACACACGTACAAGCTCGCTCATGTTTCACAAGCTCAGCAGTTAGCAACGACAGACAGTACACATGGTTGATTTTCCATCGAGTTTAAGCTTCAAATTGGTTGCACAATAAAGGGTGTCAATCCTAAATAAAATATTGTAATTGAAATTGACTAATTATGTGCGTGTGTGCATATGGCTACCAAAACCAGAAAACCCGGTTTTGGTAGTCATTTGCGGATGCGCAAACCAATTAGTCAATTTCACTTACAATAATTTTTTTAGGATTGACACCCCCAAATTGGCAACAGTCGAAATTGAATTGTGAGCCAACTAGCGCTTTGACATGCAGTACACGTGATCAGGTACATGTACAAGTACACGTTGAATATAGTTTGAAACTGGGTAAGAATTAAGTGCAACAGGATCTTACCTTCCTGAGGATCTTCATATTTGGAATGATGCCTTAATTGCAAATCGTAGTGCAGTTCCACCACCGTTCTTCTCAGTAGGACTGAATTAGTCGCTGGTTCCGCCTCCACATAGAGGGCAGCCTGTCCATAGCGAGACGTAAAGCACCTGGGGAGTTGGGGGTGGCGTCCGTCCGTGGGGGAGTAAAGCAAGTTCAGGGTCCGATGCCCTTCCAAGTAAACACGGGCGCCATGAAAGCTCTGGTGGGCCTTCAGGCAACCTTTGAACTCTTTGCCGGAAGTGCCGTGACGTAGTACCACCCGAAGCGCTCCTCTGGGGTACTTCCATCCGATTTTTCCTTGGGCACATCGCAAATACACTGGCTGGACACCACGTTCCACTTCGTCATAGTCCAGGCCACTGAAAAAGATGCGATAGTTTTGTAAACGATATTTCTGAACATTCCATAGTACGAGATAAACAACATTTTGGAATTCCTCGACTGTAAGTTGTCTTTTGTTGGGCTTCGTGTCCCCTTCAAAAGAGACTTGTTCATTGCAGATATGAGTCACCCTGTATATGGAACTTGAATTTTAAAACTGCTGGAACATGCGATCTATAAAAAGCTGGAGAAATCCATGAAAAGTTAGGGAAGTTGAAAGATTTATCTCTGGGGCAACCCTGAATTTATCTGGAAATGGGGCAATCAGTAAATACAAGTAAACAAAACCAATCATTGACCTTGAACATTTGGAGCGAACCTCAATTCAAGTTTCAAGAGGTCTTTCATTGCAGAGTTTCAGAAGCCAACATGACATCGTTGTTTACACGCTGTGAATACACGAAATTTTACATTTTCATCACCGTATATTTCCACAACGGTAAATAATTGCAGATCTGATTATTCCCTCGGCTTAGGCAGATGATAAACTTTAAATAGGGCCTAGCGTGCGAATAATAAACAGAAAACTAAATGCCAAATTTCCGAACATCAGGATATCAAAAGGGATCAATGATAAAGAATCGTATAGGGCCTAGCCTAACCTATTTTCCATAACAAACATTTCATATCCATGTACACGGATACAGCAATAAGTTTAATACATGTAGTTTGGTCGCATGGCAGACGCGCATGGGTCTAAGTTTCCTGTTTATATCTCAGTTGTTGTTTCGCAACAGCACCCCGGGCGACCAACATTTATGTCTTCCCCCTTTAAGGCCGCAGGTATATTCCGAGAGCCTTCACCTTGTTTTTGGACCCACCCACCTGATGTTCAGTTAGCGCCCTCTTATTTGAAAAATGTTTCAAACGCCATAGTAAAATAGTAGAGGGGTGATGTTGCCTTCAGAGACCCACCACGCCATGCATTTCAGAAAGCAATTTAAGGGTGGTAGGGGATAAGGGGAAGAACCAGTTTCCTAAACTTTCCTAAAGTCTAAATGCGCCTACTTGAATCCGTATTGCACAAATTTATAGCGATTAAGTTTCAATAAACGTTAATTTATTTTGCATCGGGTGAGCATCCCTCGATACGCGAGGCTACCTGTTAAATTTAATGAATTTTGGGAAGGCTTTATTTCTCAACTCACTTTTTCGAAACGCCCATTTTTCTGGAAACTGTCTGGCCTCTATGGTTTATCTGGACAAAATTGTATATTAGTACTACCTTTATATTAACTTTACCTGTTTCATCTCTGTCTATTTTCGACCTTTATGAAATATTTTTAACTGACTTAATGACGTTCTAAAGGGTTGAAATTTGGTACACACCTTCTATTCACCTGACATTTCATGTCATTTAAAGTTTCGGAGCCACGTCGCCCATTTTCACAATAAATTTACAACTTAAACGTCTAAAAAATACATTCGAAATCGTGCATGGTGGCTCACAATGTATTATACGTTAAAAATACATTCGAAACCGTCGTGTCCCAGAATGCATTTCCTTTTAACGACTGTTCGAATGCACATTATGAAGGCTTGTACGCCAATAACATAACTTGTTCTTGAAGCCTTATATTTCAAAACCGAACATAAAAACGTTGTTGTGTGAATTGCTACATGTACTTGAAAAACACCACATGTACATGTATTAAGAAATGTAAATAAGTTACAACAGCAATAAATGAAATGAAAGCTGCAAAAGCAACTGAAATGGAGTCCAATATACATGCAATTTTGCGCTCATTTTCACAAAAATAAAAAATAATCGAGTTTAACACAATACTGGGATTATTAATAAATTAAACAAAACCTTTCAAAGCTAGTTAACTGATAGGCCTATATGTTGTATACTCTAAAGCAGAGTATCCTATACACGCTTTAACGTTTCAACTATGAGATCATTCTGAGAGTACTTTAGTAAGGTTAAGTGGTTTGCTTTTTGACCAAATCAACAATGTCTTCATTCTTTCTTTAAATGGACCACCACCCCCTAAACATATAGCTACATGTAGGCCTATATTGAATATAAAAACCTTATAAAGCACACATTCATTTCCTCTGTTTTGTGAGTCCACATTTACCTGTTTACACTTTTTATTGCAAAGAAATAATCTTTGAAATATCGCAGCAGGTACACACGAGCCATTTCCCCCTTTCCTTTCCTTCCATAGATCCCACTTCAAAGCTTTATTTCACGTCCAGGTCTACATAATTATATGGGCTAGATGAAAAGGTGAACCATTTCCGCGTACTATTTCAACAACACACAATACAGTTTTGTGCTTTTGTTATTTCGCGATAAGTTATTTATTTTAAAGGGGTGGAATGTGTATGCATTCAGGTGTATAAATACGGTTTAATGGTTTCCCTCGGTTTGCTTGCTGAGGATGTGGGCTTGGATATAGGCCTACACCTATTAAACCAACACTACTCAGCTAATTAAAAACCTGGCAAGGCGAAATGCAATCTTGGAATTTACAGAAATGTAGGCCTATCTCACAGACAAGTTGGTTTCAGTTTATATCGAACAAATACTGCACATGCAATTCGAAATAATAACAAAGTTTTATACAGTAAATGTGTCACGGCAGGTATAAACTTAATTTTTAAGTTTTTTTCTTTCACACGCTTGACCATTTCCTATTAAAATAATTTACGAGCATATCCTTGACCAGCACCGACCTTTCTGTGAATTATGCCGTTTTTGGACCACGGATTAGTTAGCCAACATGAAAATGTTGAGCTGACTTTCCAACACGTTTTCGTCATCTGGGGATAACGCCTGTCAAAAGAGATAAGAAAGGCGTTGTCTTGAAACTCAACCCAGATATGAATTTTTCTATTTCAACCAACTCATTAATCAAAACTGCAAATGGACATGCAAGCTAAATCTTCGAGGCGTGGAGAACGATAGAAAGTGATACAAAATGCAATCAACAGATAAATAAAAACGGTGCCTGTCAGGTAAATAAGGTGTGCCGTATGGACGTCTATCATATTTCGGATACAATGTGTTAAAATTGTTTCAACTCTGACTGCAGTGGCACTGTGCTTGATCCTGAGATCGATTTTAAGTACATGCACGTTTTGGTTGCAACAAAAAAGCCACAGTACTTTAGTTAGGAAGTAGCGAGCAAGATGTAGCTAACATATCAAGATTCACAAGCTAGGGTTTCCACTCAAATTCTCAAGTTGATTTCCTTGACAACTTTTAAGTAATTTCCCTGACATTTTGAATAGATTTTTTTCAAATAATCAAAAATAATGGATTTTATCCCAAATTTGCTGATGCAAACTATATCAATTTCCCTGATATTACCTATCATTTTAAAGAAATACGAATTCCAGGACAGCCATTGACACTTTTCATCTCCCTGACATTCCCTGACTTCCCAGAAAGTAGGAACCCTGCAAGAATTTGAAATATTCTACTCAAAAACTTGTGCATCCATGCGCTTACAAGAAAGGGGCTGTTTTACTCAAGACTAAGTAGTTTTCCTCGAATTTCAGATCTGCAAGCCCTTGAAACCGCATGCTGTGGTATGTGAATTACCTATCGATCCACCCCACGGACCCGATATAGGGTCAGCGTACACTTTCCAGCCAGCACTTTACGGTTGCCGAGCAATAAAACCGATATAAAACTTGTTTTCAACTATTCGAATTGGGTCCAATTGACCCGCGACCCCAGATAAGGCCACTCAACGTAACTTTAATGGGCGCCACTGGACGTTCGCAAATTTTATGGCACATTTTTGAACCAATTGTTCTCGGGACAGTCGATCGCCACTTTTATTTGCCAGGGGAACTTCCCTAAATCCCTGGCTTTACCTGGACCTTTGTTTTGGGTCATTTTCGAAAGAATGGGGTTTATCACCAGAACAATCGCCCAGGGTTTCAAGTGTGGTCGAACGGGTATTGTATTTCAAAGCCGAAGCTTTTGTGGAAAAACAATTTGAATCGTAAAACGGCCCTAATTGCGTCAGTTCAGGACATAAGGGGAGATTTGGTCAAAAGGGACGGCTTTGCTTGAAGATATTGATGGCATGGGCTATTTGGGGCATGCAACAGAAGCGTATGGCACTAAATCGTAAGCCACGAAACCATACAAGGTGACAAACAGGAACTTTTTTGCATCAGCAGGAATGGATGGTAGACAACGTGGGACGTGACTGCAATAAAAGTGGGATATCGAAACCCACACGGATCGGCTGCAAGTTCAAAAATTGCGATTTCGCAAGTTGGGACTACACGAACATCGTGAGCAAAAGTCCAGCTGAAACGAGCAAACGCAATCAAGGCTATTTTAATTGCGTGGAATCGACGATTATTATAAATGGGTCACGGCAAACAACCACTTGCGTGTACATCACAGAGCCATAACTGCATGGTGCTTACGTGTACTGTACGTTAAAATGCCTATCCACCGACAAAAGTTGAGCTGAAATTCCAACGTGATATTCATGACGATCCGGGTAGCCTCCTACATAACTAGTTTTTGCATCCTTCCTGACATCCCTTCGCCAACTCCAGCAGTCGATTGGCTAAGTCGTAGGATTTCATAGATATACACTATCGAAAATCATCAGAAATTTCACGTGCTTTGAAAAGTTATGAAGGCAATGGTTTAGTATCACTCAGAGAAGCATTATAATTAGCTTAGATGCTACGTAAATCTTTATAAATGTAGATTACTAACTGCAAAAATAATTATCTTGAAAAATTACCAGAAATGCAAAACCAATACAGTATGTGATGCACATGCTAGTAATTTTGGGACACCAACTCCATCGAATCTTAGTTCTGCGGCAAATTTCAGAGGGCCAAAAACTTACATATTAAACCCAAGTAAAATCTATTATAAAGGCTGCGGAAGACCTCTTAAAACTCACGTTTGAACTTTGAAATTCGAGCGATGTTCCAGGTTGAGTGGAACATCAAATCAATCATTAATCCCAGTGAATTTTGAAAATAAAAAATGCGGTCTATTTACCTTCCAGTCCAATCGCATCCTTCTCCAGGATTCTGGCAAAGGGCAACGTTGGCCAAAGCGAGGAGCACCACCCAGGCTGCACATTCAACCGCTTTGCCAAGGAACATGTCCAGCGGTTTATAAACGTCGCCAATGAATTTCTAGCACGAGTTTGGGCTGGCAAGCCATGGGACGCGACTGAAAATCCACGGCTCGAACTTTGACCTCGTATCCATTGGAAGCCGTCACGCGATGACTGATGCCAATTGCAGGGAGATGCTGTTCTGCCAGTCGCAGCGGCTGCTACCTCGGTCGATGACAAAGTGTATTCATGGCGACGATGAGTGCGGTTTAATCCAAGTGTATTCCTTATTAATCATTAAGCAAACAGGTGGAAAACGGATGACGACTTCACCACTCACTGCTGCCGATCTTCGTCCACCGCTGCATAGGCGATCACTGGTGAATCAGAGGAAAATTCGAAGCGATTCGAAAAGCAAGGGAAGGGATGAAAAGTATAGCCTCCTAGGGAAGCATTTAGCGACGCCATCTAGCGATGACGTTTAGAAACTGTGTTGGCGGCAAAAAATCGCCTGTAGCCTGATTTGCTGCAGAGCAAGACAGGGTGGGTGCACACTCACCTGTTCCGTAGCGCCTCCTAG
>JAQGAF010005552.1:0-11851 GCA_034687865.1 Kryphioiulus occultus | reverse complement strand
TTTGCGTGTTTTAAAAAACATAGTATAAAGGAAAATTTCTTGCTGTGAGAATCTAACTTTCCCCTGCCCCAGGCTATGCGTCTTCTCCTTAAATTGTGCATGAATTTTGACATTTTTTAAATACAATTTAGCGATGCCCAGCTAGTTCTATCAGATTCTGCATTCTAATGGCACGAATAGCGGGGGAAATTTGAAAATCGATCAAAATTATGAAAACATGGGCAGTTTTATTTGCAAACCCAATCAACCATTTCCCCAAATGAAGTTTCGGGCGATGACAAGGGCGTTTAAAATTCATCTTCCTGGCTAATTTCAAGGAGGCCATCGCTAACGATGCAGATTTTCAAGTAGGGGGCGTGGCGGAGGGTCCCTGGGGTCAAGATGCGATTCACATCGTTTTTTTGAAGTACCAAACGCAGGCAATCTGCTTTCAACACGTTGTCGTGGCTGATTGCACCGAGCCTCGGTTTGCGTAATGGGCGATTAAGAGGGGCCGCGAGCCGCCCCTGATGGACGATTAAGCTAACGGGAGCTTGGCGCACCCTCAGCGAGACGAACTGGAAATTCACGTGCCTGGGGGCGGGTGTCTCAAAAGGATAACTTAATCTATGATCCTTGATCACTGGTTCATTACGTTAGTAAGTTACGTGTCACACACGCAATGATAGGCACGGCCAATCGGATTAGAGATGGCGCCTATATAAGAGCCCGGGCCCTGGTTCTCTCTCCATCTTGAACCACATTCGCCGGCTCGACTCGAACCAGTTCTGATCACTGATTTTTCCTTTTTCGATCTATTTCGAATCCAAAATGTCCTTCTCCGGTAAATACACCTTGACCAAGACCGAGAAATTCGAAGAGTACATGGAGGCTTTGGGTGAGTATGGAGCACCATGCTGGGGGGTTCTTTCTGAGAATGCCAGCGCCATCTGTGGGGATGCTGGGTAAGCCTTTAGAAAATGGCGTCTGGAAATGAAATTTTGCTTTCCATGCACTCATGCACGATGCATCTTGTCATGAAAATCGTGAAACTTATAGACGCTTGATAACTGTTCTAATTGCTTGCGGAGAACGCATCTCAGGTGGCGCTGGCAACAGTTTAAATAAGTAAGTTGGTGTCAATGCTATAGCTTGGCTGCCATGGCGAAAAAGGAATTTCTATTTTTCCACTTATTCTGTTATGTTTCGAAACTAATTTAGTTTCACTGTAATGGGGCGTTTTCATGGTTTACACTATAGCCTATGACAAAACTTGTCATATTGCAACGTTATACAACTTGTTTGAAAATAAGAAGAAAAATTGTTGTTTAACATTTTTAGTATTTATGACCCGCGTAACAGAGTTTCAGTTCAACAGAGTTAAAAAAAGTGTTAATTTCTTATTTACAATTTTTGTGTGATATCTCTTTCGAGGAAAGTATAACAGCTATTAGATTCAACTAGATTAGATCAATTAGCAAATTTACTGGGAAGAACATAGTATAACCGGCTTCAGACGCATATATTGAATCGAGATGATGACAAGAAAGCGTAATTTGCCCAAACATTTACGTGTTTAGCGAGCTGTAATTGAGAACAGATTTGATATGATTTGTGTTGCAATTTTTGTCATAACCCTCTTCAAATTAGAGACGTGCAAGTAAGGTCAGAGATCTCTAATGTGGGCCGTTAACGGTTAAAATTCATAAGCTGATCTTTAAAACTGGACTGTAGTCACAGATTTTGTCTGCTTGCTCTATATACAGAAATTGGAGCTAGATACTGTATCCTTATGATGATGCCAGGTCACGGGTCAAAAATTCTTCTTTTGGACCTTCTGTTTTTCAAAAATATTGGGGCGTAGCCTTGGTATTTGTCATGCCACTGCGTTCGCATGTCCGAATGGACATATTTTGGAGAGTAGGCTGGTTTGGTTCTGATTAGTTTGCTGAGATAGTATTGAACTTGAGCACAAGTTATGTCTCAACATTTTTTATTGCGAAAATGAACGTGCCATCAAATGTGTACTCGCATAGAGAACATATCCTCAGAAGCAAGTACTGTATATGTGCCTAGTTTAGTAAGTTTTCCTTTGGGCGCTTATGAAACATCATGAGCAAATGCTCAGCTGCAGGATTTGCTCGCTGAAAATTACAAAAAAAAATGGCACAGAAGCTCTTTTGTAGGGGAATCATGAGCACGTACTTAACGTGAAGCTGATCAGTTTTCTGGACAAGTTCGTTGACGTGTCCACGCATGTAATTGGACACCTTTTGTGTCATACGAGGGGTCTGGTGGGAAATTTGCCAGTTCCGATGAGTTCCCACAGCACTTCTAATTCGTTAATTAAAGCCATTATGTATTACGAAAGGGTAGCGTCATAAATTAATTATTCAATTTGATCGCGAGGAGACCTCTGGGGTCAAAAAGAAATCTCGGTCTGAATGCCTTCCTCCTCATTACGGCCGCCATTTTGTCTTGCAGACCCTTAATTGTAATTTATCAAATTCCCTTTTTGTTGCCTCGTTTATGACTAATTTAGGAGACCAAGTGAATGGGGCAAGGGTCGTCGGAAGCGAAATTCATTGAAATAAGCTGCTTTGCGGTAATTATTAAATTTGGCCAAGGCTCGGTGCACAATAAGGGCCCTTTGTTGCTCTCGTCGCCTATGAATTGATGGAAGCTCGATGATTCACGAAATTGGCTCCTTGACATCTGTACCCAGGGTCTGAAAATAGTCTATTAAAATCTGTTATCCTGCACAAAACAGATTGAACGGGCCGTTGACTTCACTAGATTAATTATTAAATGGAGATTAAGGGGAAGTCAAGTTGTTGATGTTGCAGATTAGTCTAGTATGCATTTTAGCCTGGCATCGCTAAATTGTATTCGAAAAACGTCAGAATTACGCATTTTGGCGAAAGTACATTTTAAACTCTTCGTTTTTTGATCTGGCACTATAATAATTACCTGCCTCAGAATACAACTGTAATTTATCGAAGGATTGACATGTTATACCTTCTGTAAAAAAACTCAATTGAGTTATAGAACGCCCTTCCACGTGAGCCGCCTCCTCGCTCATGTCGACATGTGACTCTAAGCGACGAATTAAAGCTGGAGTATTTGAGCGGCAAATTCAAACTTGTAATCAATACTTTATATTTTATACTACGTATCAGGTTAAGAGTGATAATTTCCACTCTGCCTTCTAATGGACGTTAATGTACCTCAATTACCTGATCACTTGTTTGATATAAGAATGTATTAATTAATGCGCTTACTGGTGCAGCTGTGATAACACGTGCGCAGATTTGCACGTGCCCAAATTGAAATTCTGGCGCCTTGGATTTTTAATTTTTCGCCTAAATTTGTGTTTCATAGCAACTATTACACATGTAATTTCCTAGGCACTTTTTTAAATAATGGAAAATTTATACCTAAAACCAGTTAATAGCTACACATAATAACACTATTTGATTTTCATAATATCAAGAATCCATACAATTTTTTAGAAGCACTATATGTTATTATGCAGCAGTACACGCATAGTCAATCGATTATAGAGGTCAGAGTGGAATGTAGCACTCTTAACCTGATACGTACTGTAAACAATATTCTCCCAACAGAGGTTATTCCTCAAATTTCTCTGGGTGAAAGGGTGCTTTCTCGGGGCCATGATAGGAGTGTAACTTTGGACCTGGCCAAATGATACTGCAGGTATCAATATTTTAGAAATCGCGTTGGACGAATTTGGAACCTGTTACCAGCGAATGCCGCAAACGCTCGAAATATTAATGTTTTTTCCTCAATTTTTAAACCAATTGGATTTACACTTTTAACAAACTTTGTGCTTTTTATTGACGGGATCAACCCCTTTCCAATTGTAATAAATCATTGTATTATTATTATTATAATTTTCTGGCTCTCCAATCACTGCAAATTCTTCCACATGTTAATACACGAACGCCCCTTTTCCCGGCAGCTTGCGGTGGTAGCCATGGCAACCACCGGGGGCGCTAGCGATGATCGAAGATGAATATTAAATTTGGGCATGTAGGGCCAAACGCTTCCCAATTCGCAAATTCTATTGCAGCGAACTGAAACCTGCAACTGAAACCTGCAGTTGTACGCGTTTCCAAGAACAGTCATTTTTCATACATTTATCATCGTGGGTTCAAAATGATGACTAATTTCGAACGTTGCGAGGGTAAAAATATCCATCTGGTGGCGGATCGATGGAGGGCTAGGTCACGCGATTGCCTGCTCGCCCCTGATTGGCTGCCGTTTGAGTGGCGCGCTTCATAATAGATCGTACCGGCTCTTTATTTGCATTTCGGCGTTTCTCTGGTGCTGGTTGCCTCTGTTCCGCTCCTATTTTTCGGCATTTTTACTCTTCTCTGACGCCATGGCTGACTTTTCCGGAAAGTACAAACTGACTAGCACTGAATTGTTCGAAGAATACATGAAGGAACTGGGTGAGTCTCGTGCTTCTGTTCGAATGCGTGTTCTTTTATTTTACCTGCGTTTTTAAATTCGAAGGGGGGCGGGGCCTGACAGTGTCCTCTGGCTTTACGATGGTTTATTCTTTTCTTGATGAGCGTAGGTAGGCATTATGTAATAGGGGCAAAAAATCATGCCGTAATTATTATCATCATTATTTTTTTGGCGGCGTGGAGGCAGGTGATGGGGAGAATAACTGACGGCCTCGGTTCATTGAAAAGAGCGTGCCGTCCGAAATTTGCGTGCCGCCATCACTCCAGAATGGAAATTTCGAATTCAATGGTCAAAGCTGGTAGTGACAGGTTAATTAACGCGACCGCGTAATTTCCTCAATTAGTGGCCTAGATTTTAATGCGGTTAAAAAATAGGAAAAATCTCATTTCTTGCAGCAGCGCACGCGGGCGTGCGATTATCTGCCATAATCGTGTTTTCAGTCAGAATTTCAATCTTTTTCCCAACTTGATACCGAGCCAAACTCGAGGTTTTGAAGGGGTGCCACGGTTTTTGACGCCAGAAAAGAGCTAAAGGAGCTCAAATATGCGATGATGAGGTTAAATGCGAAAGGCAAGATCAGGGATAAAGAATTTTAACAAAATTCATTACTGAAAAGTACTCGCAACTTCTTGGTTTTCTTGCAAGTTTGTGGACTTGTTAAATGCTGAAATTAAAGTATGAAAACCGCATTCTGTTAAACGTATGACAAATCTGTTAGGAAATTTACATTTTGATCACATTGTACAGGGTGCACCAGGCACTGTTCCTCTGAACTGGGTTACAGGGGCTTTTGGTACACCCTCCATGGAACCCTAGGGGTATTGTGAGCAGGATCAGACGGTCCTAGTCGTGACCAGTTTCAAATTTTCAGCAGACAAAACCAGAAACGCTTCATTGGTGGAAAGGGTGGGAGGGGTTGCGATTCAAGCGTCAAAACACATGTTTGGCATGGAATCGAACGAGCTTGCAGTTTCAATGGTACGCTGACCCTCCCCTTTGTGAAAGACGTGTAACTGGATTAGGGACAGGGATCCTGGGCCAGAACAGACAAAAAAGCGGTCTGAATTGACAGCTACCGATATGCAAAATGCCATTCTGCCTGCAGTTTTGGTCGAGAAAACCTGTGCTGAAAACATGGCCGCCATAGAACAAATACCGCCAACAGAACAAACATAACAAGTTCACGGTTGCTGTTGCAAAACATTGCCAACAAGAACGATCGATATGAGCAATAAATGAAGTCGGAAATCCCTTGGTTGTTAATGCCTGTTTTACAGCCCTGATAAAGTCAGTTGGGTTAAAGTGTGCGACTGAATCTGGTCAGTTTTCCAACCAGGTGGAGGCCTTTACAGTTTGTTGCAACTATTTTAACATTCTTTCCTAAGCAGAATGTCATCGAAATTACCTTGTGATTGTCAGTAAATTATGACTGAAAAGGGTCAAATGTCCGGTTTCGAGAGTAGGTTTGCATATCGCAGATAAGGCTTCAACTCTTATCTTAGAACAAGAGTCAAGAGTTGTAAATCTTGGTTTGAAGCACAGGAATCGTGGGGGAGAAGGACGAGAGGTATGCCCAAAGGTAAAATACCCAAAACCCATTCGCCTACGAGCTAAAGCTTTTGATGACCAGTTTTTTCTCCCCCAACTAAACTCCTCTCAAGGTTATAGAAAGTGCTTTCTCTCTTCACGGTGGCGCTGTCAGGCTCCCACCAGTGCGATAGTAAATGTGGCAATTTCATTGACGGAATGGTGCTAACTGAAATGGCTGAAAGATTCTGTGAAATGGAAGGAAAGATGCCTTTCAAATGCCCCTGAAAAGCAGGCATGGCATTTCCATTTGAGGGCCCACCGCTGCTTTGAAGTCTAAACACATGCTGGGGTGCCTGCGGTCAGCAATTTAACCTCTGACACGAGGGCCTGCCTTTTTTTTTCTTTTACTGAGAACAATCAAGACATAGCAGCAACACTCCCTCGGCTGTTCAGTCTTTGTCAATAATGTCGTTTGAACTGGGCTGTAGCCAGATTGTAGAGGCTAATGGCCAGTCCTAATGTCCAAAAGAATTGTGACAACACAGTTAAATATTGGAAATTGCTGAAAAATAAGACCAGAATGTGCGAGACATTTCTTTGAAATGTTCACGAAATCTGAAGTAGGCCTACCAAACCATGGTTTCCTCCCTCATCCATTTAAAAATCCTGTATAGTTTTGATCAAACTTTCTTATGGATAGTTTCTCGAATCATACATGTAAGTCGGGAAAATTCAATAAGTTAATAATACATTTTACATAGATTAATAAACACAAAAATTAAAAATGCGGAAGAAATTCATGATGCAATTATCAATTTAAAAAAAAACATCCAAATTTGCTATTTCCTTATGTAGATTTACCTGTATGTTCTATCTCCTATTTATACAAAATAAGCAATAAACAGACTTAATACAGCCACTCTTACATTGGCATGTCATATTTTGGCATTTTCAAATATCTGGGTGGTCAGGGAAATTTGTTTTTGAAAATTTAATTTCATATCTGGAGAACCCTTATAATAGGCCTATCTACAGTTATTTGTAAGCAATTTGTTGCTGTGCATTTTCATAACACGTTTTAAGGGAAGGATGTAAACTTGAACTTCCAGTTTAGGAAGGACAAATTCCTCTGAAATAACCAATCTTCTCCAGCAAAATCATTCGCACAACTTCACTGGGCACAAACAACGAAAATAACGTCTGAGAATTTTGAAGTTGTCAGAATTGTTTTTCAACCTTCCGCAGAAACCAGATACCAGAAAAATTGTTGGTGTCGCAAAGTTTAGACTACAGAGGAAATCGACATGACGTTTGTACTGGTCCATGAATACAAAGGCAGTTCCTTGTTTACATTCAGGCGGCTCTCAGCGCACTTTGTATTTCCTTATCATTTTTTTCGCTACATACAGTATGATGATTGCAAAACATCTAGCTGATGTATTGCTCAGATAACTGCTTGGGTCGGATAGTAATTCAGTGGCGTTTGAACTGGAAGTCTCAATGCCAATGAGATGTCGTTGATGAAAAAGTTGAACGAGCATTCAACACTTGTCGATTGATGGACGAGCGTGTGATGCGTTTGGGAATTTGTGTCAAGGATGGCAGATTCTGGCAACGTGGAGGAAAAGCCATGATTAGCATAAACTACCATGTACGTGAGATTTCACACGGTAGCTAACAAGGGGCCCTTATTTACTTTGCCCCATTAACAACTCCTATTTAAATACATGTAACGTAGATGAAGTCTACCTTCTGTGGGCGATAAGTCTAGGTAAATTTTCAATATTGGTGAATAATTAATATGGTTAATCAGCTGAACCTTGTGCTTGTTGTGACAAATTGTGAAATAAATATTGGTAGAACTTGTTTGAAATTGCACTTTATCCAAAGTTAAATTTCGACCAAATATTTAATACTGATCGTCGGACCCATCTAGCTGGGCATCACTAAATTGTATTTGAATAACAACAAGAATACAATTTAAAATCCTTGTTGTTGTTTTTTTACTTGAGACACATTTGTAAAGTTGCCTAGTGATTGGCATTTTACACCATTTTGATATAACAAAATTGAGGTTTTTTGGCCATATAGAACGTCTTCCTAATTGGAATCTAACGTTCTGCGGTTGCCATGGTTTCCACGTGCGCCGCCTCTTTGTGCATGGGCACGTGGATCCATGTGACGAATCAGCGCTGTGAATTTTTGAGCGGCAAATTCAAACTCCAGCATTGATTTTACATAACCATCAAGGTTACCTCATGTGTATTCACATGGTGCTCCTAATATAATACACGTGAAAAAATTGCCATTTTCCTTATTTGAATCAGTTAGTTTTGTCACTGCCTCGCGTGGCTGATGACTGTGATTCGACCATGGTATTACACGATGCGCATGTTAATTTGGAAATTAGTACGTCATATGATCTTTGTTACGTAACAAACGTGGCGTTGCTAATTTCACGACTGCGTGACATCGAGCATCTAGTGTGACGAAAGTCAGGACCGCAAATAGTTGTTGGCCTAAAATGTTCCTGAGCTAAAGGTAATGCGATAGACATACCGGGACTGTTGTGGCAACAGTGCCAAGGACGTCGGTTGAAGTGTCTGCATGCCCTGCCAAATTTTAAAATTGTATTTTCCTATGACCTATCTATGGGTCAGTCATACGAAAACACAAATTCAAAATTACCACTGCAGATCTTACTCTGTCACCTGTCTTTGCAAAGTTCTGTATATAAATTTTTCCTAGTCACAACTGCAATAAAATAAAGGATTTGTTTGAGGATGCATTTTATGTTTTGGAAATATACTCATCAGTTTTTTGGGTTTATTAGCAGTCTGTGAAACTATCAGTGTGCTGATGCATCTCGTTGTCTTTTTCTTCTGCAGGCGTTGGCATGGCCATGAGGAAGATGGCCGCCAGTGCCAAGCCAGTCCAGGAAATCACCCAAAATGGTGACGAATTCCACATCAAGACCTCCACCACCTTCAAGACCACGGAAATCAAGTTCAAGCTGGGTCAGGAATTTGATGAATCGACAGCTGATGGCAGGAAAGTCAAGGTTGGTTTGCTTTTGAGCCCCTATTTCTCCTGCCAGTTTCTGATCAATGTCCACTTTATTGTTTTGCTCTTCCAAAAAAAAACTCAGCATTAAAATGAAATTTTGAATTGAAAAGATAGTGTAGAGCTAGACATTTCGTGCATGATCTAACCAGTTCTTCTCTTATGTGTAGACCACAGTCACACAAGACGGAAACAAACTTATCCAGGACCAAAAGGGAGACAAACCAAGTGTCCTCATCCGAGAGTTCAATGGTGACGTCATGACTATGGTGAGTACACAATGCCTCGTGATCAAGGTGGCATCACTATGTTGGCCCTGCCATTGTGGTGTTGTGCCACTCTGCTTTAGCCTGGGAACTCTTGCAGCTTTGCGAGGTCCAATCCATATATTACATCAGTTGATCTGCATATTCAAATTGGCTAAGATGTAAAATGTGGATAACCCAACTCGAACCCAGGCCAAAGTAGGACGCCTATATGTCTATTACTAACAACACGAGCACCTTGTTTTGCACTTTTCTAATAACACCTATCTCTTGCTACTAGACTTTGACTGCCGGCAATGTGGTTTGCACGAGGGTCTACAAAAAGGAATAGGCTCACTGACGATTTTATATGCGTTATTCATATGTGACACCTTGAAAAATAAAAGTAATCTAACATTACCATTTTTCCTGTCTCACAATGTTGTTTTCGCTTCATTTGTTGAGGAAATGGCCAGCATTAGGATTTTCATAAAGCTGTATCGAACGCTCTTAAGTTATTTACCCATATTGCTCTTATTGAAAAGCAACCGAGCAATAATTTAGGCCTTTTATTGATAAATCATTTAATTAGTTTCGTTGCAAATTTTAAAAATACAAGCATGACTAGATTTCAATTTATCTGCAGAACTGCACAAATTAAGAGGAAAACTTGTTGGATGTGTGAGTGTGTGAAATGAGTGTTTTATTGTTAATGATTCAAAATATCATAGGATCGATTGTAAGAAGAAATGTCTTGGAAACTATATTTGCTGTTCATTTATCATCTTGGGGATAGCACATTGTAAACTTTTGCATAGATTAGTTTCCAGATTGGATCTATGTAATCTCACAACCTGAAATTCAAGGTTCCAAAACTTCTCAAAACTGAGTTCAGTTCCACGCGCCACTCTGCATTAATCAACCATCAAGGTTAACGCTTCATAGTGTTGCAAAACATGTTTGGAGATTATCATCAAGGTAACTTGTAGTGTCTCCTTTTGTCTTTAGGGCATTGTTTAATTGTTTGCTATAGTTGACGGCTACGTTTTTGCTGATAAATGAGTTGTAATCGCTAGTTAGATAACCAATCAGACTTTGGTGCGACCTTGTTTAAGTGCACAAATAGTTTTCTTAAAAAAAAAAAATATCCATTATATTTTGACACAATTTTTGGAAAATTGATACTTGAATTCACATCAATTATGGACCATGATAATTAGGTTCCTACATGTACATTCTTGCCATACCTCTTAATAATTCTATAGAGTGGATTATTTTAACTTTTGATAATTAAGGATAGTGACAGGTTGAAAATCCTGCAATTTCATACAATGTCAAGTAACCAAAGTGTAGATCTTTATGAAATGATTGCATTGTTACTGAAAAATAATGAATCAACCAAAGATTTCCCAAAAATCGTGAAAACTAAATGTCCAGAAGCAAATGAATGTTTAAGAAAATTGAAATCTTATTGCTGTCATCTCGTTTCACATTCAAAAGCCACCAACAATACACTAAATTTTTCTTAATTTTTTAATTCGTAAGAATTTTTGCTTGTTTTCACACACCTGTCTCAAGAATGGTCCGGCGTCATTTTCGCTGTTTGCACTCATTTTATTGAAAACCAAGCAAACAAAAATTGATTCTCAAGTATAAATTTTAATTAATTCGTCGCTAACTGCCGAAGGTGTCAGGATGTCCAGGTCCGTGAAAAGCAGTGTGATGTAGCCGGGTGGGGTGTAATCTTTGGTGGGCCTCCCCTGATCTTTTTCATCGGTATTCGAACAAGAGAAGCCCTGGAAAATATCAATAACGCCCTTGAGCAATGAGAATGAGAAAACCTTGCACTTTTCACCCGCCAATGATAACAGCTTATTAATATATTGAATGAGCAAATATTAATATCAATGGGAAATGGTGTGAGTGGTGAGATAGCCAAGCGGTGCCTGGATTCTGTCTCGCCAGTTATCACATTGTGCACATAACAGGGCACTTACACGTGCACCCAGGGTCGTGGTTCAAAGGGAAACAAATTCTAAAGCCAGCAGCATGAGATATGTTTAGAGCTCGCGATATAGTGGTAGACAAGCCATAGATAAATGACTAGGGGACTGGCTTCCTTCCTTAGTTAGTCGTGTGGGATATTGTAGGGAAAAATATATTCGACAAGCTAAAGAAATTATTTATTAAAAAACTGTTATCAGGATATATTCAGGACAAATTAAATAAGTCCTGTTTGGCAAAGCTTGCATGTTTTGTAACATAGTTAATGATTTGATACTTGACGGAATCGATTGTTTAAGAGAGTGAAGGAGTTAAATTCAGAGTTAAATTCCTCATGTTATCCTCATGTTACATTTTATTTCATACGTTTTTTAAAAACACGCAAATCAATAAAAAATTACCTTACCAGTTATTCAGCAGACCTTACTTGAGTGCATGATTGACAGAAATATCAGCAAGTTATGCTGATAATTTTTTTATTCACGATTTACTTCGTTCCGATTTGAATTACACTTTCCAGGTGTCGTTCTTTTCTC
>JAQGAF010005551.1:0-11852 GCA_034687865.1 Kryphioiulus occultus | reverse complement strand
AACCTGGAAAACTCAGGGAATTTTATGTTCAACCTGGAAAACTCAGGGAATTTTATGTTCAACCTGGAAAACTCAGGGAATTTTATGTTCAACCTGGAAAACTCAGGAAATTTTATATTCAACCTGGAAAACTAAGGAAATTTTGAATTGAAACCAGGAAAACTCAAGGAATTTTGAATTGAAATCTGGAAAACTAAGGTAATTTTGAATTGAGACCTGAAAAACTCACGGGATTTTGAATCGATGCCTGGAAAACTTAGAGAATTTTATATTCGACCTGGAAAACTTTCTCAGTTTCGACCAGGAAAACTTTTCCAGTAAAATTCCCTGAGTTTTTCAGGTTTCAATTCACGAAATCGTCATTTCCAGACCATGACATAATGCTGGAACGTCCCCGATGCCTTCCAAACTGACTGACCAATGTCCATCATTTCTGAAACGACCATGCAATGTCCAACAACCTTAACTGACCAAACCATTTCCTTGCAGACAACAACAACAGCCAATCCATGTCCAGAGCTGACATCGACAGCCTGGAGCCGGCTTACGGCCGCAAGCACGAGGGCATTTCCGGAAAGGTCAAGCCTCCCCCACCGCCCCCTCCACCACCAAAGGGGTCAAAGTTCCTAAGCGGGTCAGCGCTGTCCAAGTTCAGCAACCGCAAGACGGCCAAGTGCAGCAAGCACACTCCGCAACAGCAGGGTTCGGCCGTTGTCCGGCGCAGTGTCCCGCAGCAGTCTGTCCACTCCGGTCACTCCGGTCACTCGGCCAATGGCACGTACGCCTGGGCTGCCACCAGCTCCGTCTACTGGAAGCTGTTGGTGGTCCTCCAGGTGGTCATGACACTTACGGACGTGATGGACGACGGTCAGCAGTTTGCCTTTTACCAGAAGGTCTTCCTGCTGTATCTGTTCGGTGCTGCCATCGTCATCATCGTGGCGATGTACGTGTACACCATACACTCCAAGGTGCCCGGTGAGGATGACCGGGTGCCGGACATCGAGGAGGGGACCCTGGGCAGCCTTCAGGGAACCCTGAGAAGGGCTTACATCAGGAGGAGGGCGCTGGTCACAACCAACTTCCACCTGAGGCTGGGAGCCGTGGGTCAGTACCGCTTTTACACCTAGATGGCAAATGCAGCAAATTGGGTTAGTGCAGTGTTCAGGCTGTCAAGCAGTACGGAGGTAGAACATGGTTCATACCAAAATCTGCAACTCAATTTCCCTGACTTTCCCCGACCAAATCTCATTAATTTCCCCGCTTTATCAAATAAAAAATGACCGGTGAAATTAAAATTAACTTCATCCGCAACAATACAATTAACTATATTTTTTTGTATTTTTCTGTCAGGATGACTAGCCAATTCTTCGATTGAATTTCCCTGACTTCTCCAGGTTTTCCAAACACTTTTTGGAAAATTTCCAGACAATTTCAAGAAAATTTTTTTAAAGATTTGATCCGCGCAAATATAACATATGGCGGAAATTTTAGAAATTGTCGGTCTGATCATGAATTTATGGAATTAGCCCACAATTTTGTAAGAAGAAATAATATCAATAATTAAGAGACTGCCGGAGGCGGACTTTTTGAAAAATTACGACAAATATTTAATTTTTAGTGTATTTATATTAATAACGATGCGAACACTAGTGGCTAAAACCACTAGATCGCAAACACTGCATTTTTGAGGATGACGTCTTTGAAATATTAAAACATTCCTCATAATGACGAAATCGCTGTAGGCAAAATTTTTTAGAAAAAGTAGATCACAAATACAGCTTTTCTAATGCTTATCATGAGATGCTTATACCAATCAAAACAGTTGAACTACAACAAATTTCCAGACATTATGAATTTCCTCGACTTCCATCTGAATTATGACTTAATGGTCAAAATGTGCAAGATTTCCCTGACCGCATTTCATTTCCCCGACGATATGAACCCTGTACTACAGCAGGTTTTTTAATTGTTGATTTGTTTAATTTTTAATGTTGGCCTATTCTCGCAGGTTTTTTAATATCTGAGGTGCAACAGTGATTAAGTTTAATTATAATAATTTTTTTATTATTTGGGGTCTTTTTCCGAAATTGGTGAAAACACGAACCAATTCAGGAGAAGCGAGCTGTGTTTCACAGAAATTTTATAAAAAAAAAACGCACTGAAATTTGATGGCTGAAAAAATTGATTGATTTTTTTTCAAATGCTTACAGCATTACTCTCGAAGACTATTTCTAAGAAAGTTCTTAAAAATGCATGATAGCTCAAAATCATTTTCAACCAAATACACTTAGAATTCATTTCTGTTCAAAATTTATAAAAAAAGATGTCGTCTCTGGCGTGTTCTACCTTACAATTTATCTTTAGAAAAAGTGAAATCCACCACTTGCGGTCCAGGTTTTGCAACTGTTTCTAAGCATGGAAATGCATTACGGCATTTCTGGTCGGTTTTTAAACATGTTTGCATAAGGCGTTCTCTTAGATATTAATATTTACAACTACCTTACTTTTTGTTTAAAACGCAATCTGAAGTCCATCTCTTGTAGTCCAGTTTTAGCAAAAATCCTCAATACTGTATAGTGGGTCGCAGTCCAAAAAGGTCGAGACCCTCCTGCATTAGTGAGTTAAATGATTCTTCCAGTTTTCTCCGAGCCGACTTACCTTTTTCCACTGTGTTCGCTTTAGTTTTCGGCATCGCCACTCTGATCTACTTCGGCTTCGAGATCGCCGTCCACACCACGGGCAGCCAGCCGTGCATCGACGACATCATCTACTCATTTCCCATCGTCCTGGTCGTGCTCAGCTTCCTACAGATCCATTTCCTGTTCGTGAATTCTCAGGTTAGTCGCGGGTCCACATGCATTTAACGTTGAATCTTTCAATTCAATTCAGTACCCTGCAGTCAGCAAATAAATGCAGTGTACGTGGCAGTGGGGAGTAATCCATCCACCCAATTTAATCGACAATTGTTGTCGCAGTAGGGTGGACCCCAACATCATTGTTGTAATGAATGTCTCGAACCTTACCACTATCCTTTGGAAAAGAATTCCAACGTCTGATGGCTTATTTTTAAGATTATATGAATACGTGTCTTCAAAAGAGCGCCGTATGCCTGCATTTGCAAAAAGCATCGGTTATGCTTGGGCAATCTTAGTCGTATCACACTGTTGTGTTACTTTTTCCTTAAGGGGTACTAATTTATGCAGACACCATCACATGGTGACTACTAATTTCTGAAAACGAAATTCCCTGAGTTTTCAAAATTGTTCAGGTTGGCCCACGATTCGGTGCTGAAATTTCAATAATAACGAATATGCGGCATCGCAATACGAGCTGTGGTGACGCCACCTGCAACCTTTAAAATTTCGTTTTTTAGACTTACATCGAGTAGCTGCAGTAGTAAATGAGCTGCGACTGCCAGTGATATGGCAATTTTGCGAGCATAATGCAAAATTTCAAATCGATATTGCACGCGGTGGGCTTCGTATCTGGAAAAACAACCAGAAAACAACAAGCGCGCAGAAAAAAACCAATTTCGATGAAAAACTCGAATCATTTGGTCGGGTACGATAAGGACCCTGACATTACCAAGAAGGAAGCCATCGTCGTTCAAAAATAATCAACCGGAAAACAATGAAAATGCGATGCTTTTCCCATTTTTTTTCTATACCTCGCTTCGGTGCGTGCGAGATGAATGGGCGTCATTCCTTCGACGCGAACAATGTTCGACCTTTGACCTTTAACGAAATGCCAAGCGGTGAATGCGCGAATTGCGTTGTCTTTCTTTACCAATAACCAATGCTGTCATCATGGCTTACTTTCAATGCGATTCTGAACTTGATACGCGTGATATCTGCGACGTCAATAGTTTGAAAATAATTCGTCTCATTGATTATTCATACCTTAAAAAAAAAACGGTTATATTGGGTGAAACATATATGTTTCCTTCAAATTGGTTTACCCGCAAATCTATAACGTGAAATAACTGTTGCATTTGGACAATTTGAGAAAATTCGGAGAAACTGAACGACAATTTTCGAGATATTTTTAAAACCTTGTAAGCGACTAAGGAAACAGATCCGTATTGATTTAAAGTATGATATTCAGGTATAACCAGTTTGCAAATGGTCGCAAAACTGACTGTAAATTGGCCATCACTGCAACCTGATGTGCCAACAGCTTGGAAAATAGAGGATGTACGACAAGTCGTTGACCAATAGGACCCCATCCTATCGTTATCAACTTGTGTATTCCTAACTGGTAACGATAATGGGTAAACATTGCAATCAGTCTTAAAACTCGTTTGGCATGCAACGAATATCAATACTGCGACAGTTAAAATTAAGTTTTTTTTAAAAAAAATTCGCCTATGGCGTTCTCTGAAATGCTAATATTTAAACCTACACAATTTTTGCGTATGAAAAAGTGTGAAAAATTGTATACTAAATGAAAACATGCTTTTGATCAATTACAATTAAAGTGACTGATTTTTTTAGAATACATTTTTCCCCCTTTTTTCCTACATTTTCAGTATTATTCTACCTCCGTACTGCTTGACAGCCTGAACCATGTTATGACTCGAATTAATAACATACACGTACACTAAATTTTGAACCTGTTCAATGATAGCTGTCTGCTGCCCCTGTGAGTGGGCAAACAGTGTGTACTCGCGAGTATTGCGGATTGCAAACATTTCAAAAAATATATTCACGATCTGGCATGCAACCAATAACAATACTGCAAAAGTTAGCAACTTTACGAGCCAATTTCTGTCAGAAATTGATTGCTATTTGGTCGCTAATACTTGCTGTATTATGGTGATCAGTCTGAGGAATATCATTTTACCACCAGTTTTCAGTTTTCAGTCAGCTATCACCAGTTGTTGTGCTGGCTTTCTGCTACATACAGTATCGGGTCTGTCAGCTGACGGAAGCGGCGCGGTGGAGCCACGTGACTTCCGGGAGCACCTTGCACGTATTCTCGCCGTTTCTTCTTCATTTTCCAGCGCACCAAGGGCCTTCGCTTCATCCGCTCTGGCTTCATTTACGCGGCTCTAATCCTATTTTCATTTCAATGAAAAATCTATTACTTTTGTCGCCCCATCGCTCATGCCCCCCCCCCCCCCTCAGGACTCAAATCCAGCTTTGCTTTCGGTATTTTCGGCTATTTCTCAGTGGATGTTTCGAGCCCTATTAGCGCCCGTAGCTATATCGCATATCCTCCTCATTTAATTAAGTCGAATAGAACAACAACGTTGCCTTATTTTTTTCCTCCCATCCGTTTCTTCGTTTTTCCTCCGAATGCAGTTATAGCTGGTCCCTTTTCTTCGTTTATTTCCAGCTCGATTACTCTTTACTCCCCCGGCTGTTTGCAAAAGCGGGAAAAAAACGCGACGAAACGGAATAAATTTCACGTAACGGTCCTGGTTGGAGGCCGTTGAAACGAACATTTTTTTCAATCGGGAAAAATGCCATTGTGCCCATTGAACGCCAAAAACCACCACCGCGTGTTTTTGGCACTAGCTTGCTCCTCGGTTGCATCACAGAGATTCTGATGCATTTAGAGGATGAGTTTCCGATTATCTGTGTAAATATATCGGTTCCCAACCACTGCATGGCAAGCATTTCGTATGAATGGTCCATTGGCTCGTTTGCACACTGCTCCGCCACTTTTCATGCATCGAACGGCATACATGTAGATCGTGGTACTAGCAACCTCGTGACCTTTACCTCTGTTGTCGTCGTCGTAACTCAAGCATAAATGGGTATAACATACACAAAATCATCAGTGTTCAGCCCAGAAGAGCCATGTCGATTTTCAAGCATTGGGTAAACTCGGGTTGTGACTCCAACCAGACTTCATTTCGAGCAGACAATCAGAAAATTGGAAGTAGGAGAAATCCAAACCACTACAGCGAATTAAGCGCGGGTAGCTCGCAAATTATGCAGTCATATCTGATAACGAACTTCTTGGAAGTTGAAGCGTTGAAATCATAAATGGTCGATATTGATTACAGACATTTTTGAGAGAAAATGCTGTTGCAAAAACTGATCGAAAAACTGTCCGAACAGTTCTAGAACAACAACCTGTTCTATTCTGAAGAACAAACCCAAAACAGAATGCAAACGCGTGCAAGGTATGATGAATAAGAATGTCTCGCTCCGTGACGTCAGAAAAAAATAACTTTGGCGCGTGCTAGCGTTCTAGAACCCAAAATTATGTTACAGTGTTATTTTGCTGCAGTTTATTTCTCAAGAATGTAAGGACCTTCAATATAATTTCTGTTAATAGTTATTAATTAGTTGGTTTCCCAGGGTTTACAACAGTTTTAACCAGGTCTTGTCATGGGAAGGGCGGCTGTAGCTCTTCGCTGAACTTCGGTATTTGGCACGATGATCATTCGCATCTTCGTATTGCAGGCCATGCATGCCTTACAACCAATATCGATAACCAACCACACGAAACCAATAAGAAGCGGAACACCCGTTTTCAGTTATTTTTTTCTTTCTTGTCTCATGAAGCTGACAGATGGGCGCTATGCACGAAAAACTAGGCTACGACGCGAAGCCGTATATTAGGCCCTGGCCAACGTGGCCGAATAATGAAGCCTATTGAATAACTGCCATCGCTACACCGTGGGAGACAATCGATTGTGCGGAGAAAAAAAAAGCTCAATACCGAGGCAGGTTTCGTGGTGAAAAAATCTGTGGACAGCCGAGGCATCGCAGGACGTAAGCCCCATCGTTGCTAAATATAGCTCGGTCGTAATCGACTTCCGAGATTGCGATGGCCCATTTACAGCGTGTTTTTATTTTTAGCTACCAACCCAGCGCTTTCTCGTTCGACGGATTTCCGGAACGTCCGCTCATAAAAGTCAGTGTTTTTATCCTCGCCTAAACCCTGGTCTTTTTGTCTTCTTTCGACAGCCAACCCTGAAGGGCCCGGAATATGTGCCTACCTGTTAATGTTCTGCAGCTGCATCGTCGTCCTCGCCACCGTCCCCTTCTCTCTCTGTTTTTGCATCAAGGTGGTCCAGGAGTACGAGAGAGCGGTCATCTTCAGACTGGGGCGGCTGCTCAAAGGGGGCGCCAAAGGACCAGGTAATTCCGAGGAAAATTGTCGTGTATCTTTCATATCTATATGGTAATAAAAGTTTGCATTTATCTCACTGTCCAATAACCTAGGGTATCCAAAAGTTAGCGTTACTATAACGATGTTAAGACTCGGATTAATAATCCACGCTAAACTTTGAACCTTTTCAATGATATTGTACCACGAAGACGTACTAACCATACAGGAAATAGGCAAACAACATGGCCTTATTTGCTATTAAATTTATATGATTTTTTTAAAATTTGTTTTGCATTTTTTGTATGTTACAAGGCATTTTTTGTATGTTTATGAGTTTCGTGCCTGTTATTAATTGAAATTGTATTAAATTGCACAAACAATATAATAGCGAAAACCACGATGACGAATTTTTATAGCTGTCTGCTGCCCCTGTATATGGGCAAACACTGCCAATTCACGTGTATTGCGGATTGCAAACCCATTTTTCCAAAAAAAAAAATAATTCACATCTATTACGTTAATGCAGGCCGTTTTAGCCTGAAGAATATACGTGTCATAAGTTAACAGCGAAGGTGTTAAGTTGTTAATTATGCAGTTGACCCTATTCATATTGCTGCCCCTGTGGAGCAGCAAACCATGCGTGCTTCGATGCATGCACGGATTGCCCTTCATCAGGGACAGCATTAGTTGATTTTTTTTTACAATCCTTCATAATTGAGACAATAGTTTTGATCTAGTTGCGTAGCCCACGCATCGTTCAATTTCATCGATCCAGCATTGGTTTTCACATTCCAAACTCGTTTTTTGACTTCAAATTTCGAAGTCACCAGCATCTTATTTTTTGACCCTGCAGCAGCACTTCCACGAATTCTAATCACGTTTTTTCTCCTATTTTTCAGGGATTTTCTTCGTTTTGCCATGCATTGATACGTACAGAAAAGTTGATCTTCGACTCATGTCGTTCGACGTTCCACCTCAAGAGGTAAGTACGGTTTCTCGAGTCAGCGAACCAATTCGGGTCGCATGAAAAATGCACGAGTCGGGGCTTATCAATAATTACGACGTGTCGCGACAGTGACATCAGGGAGATAAGGGAAGGATCGCAATATAGCTCTGGTTTCCTTACTCTTCCTCGCCTCTTCAAATATCGGTTATAAAGAAGTCATTTTTGAGCTTTGCAGGCATGGACCTATTCCCGATGGACCGTGTCGGACACGGCAACATCGCGAAAATGACGGAGCGAAACAGCTTTCAGAAATCACAATCCCCCACTTACGAACGAGCCATATGGCATCATCGCTTCATTCCCCTCTGAACGCCGAGCATAAAAAACCGGATATAACGAAACGAATAAACGAGGGGTTTCGACTACGCTCTCGACAGTAAAGCCCCCGCAGGCACGGATTACGCATTCATGACGTCCAATAAAAACAAACGCTGTTAAAACATTTACAGGTTGGAGGAGCAATTGTTCGCCGTGAAACACCTCGGGGTGCTCGGCGACGCAAGATGGCGCTGCATTATTCATACAAACACGAGCTCGTCCCCTTTTTGATCAATTTTAGCGAGTCTTCCCCCTGGTGATGGGGCCACCAGCGTCGAAGACCTCGGGGACAACTAAAAAGTCGATCCGAATTATGAGGAATGCTTGTTTCCTGTCAACATTTGCACTCCTCGGGCACCACATTGGACTATTTGCAACGCCAAAGTGCAAGTATCTACTAATGGTTCAACAACTGCAACATTTTTCTTCTTGCCGAGCGTGCCATCTGTCGAGAGGCTGCATGGGCAATTGTCGATCTATCTCCTTTTCAATCAGGGTGTCGTCAGTTGAACGCACTCCGAAGAACTCGTTCGCCAGTGCTCGAGCGCGAACTTGACACGGTTGTCAAGTCGTGAGTCTTATCGAGGCGAATCCGTCTTTCTATAAATAGCAGTGGAGAGATGAAAGCGAACAGATGGAGGAATGAAATATTTATCGGATTTTCCTTCGTTTTCTCCGAGCTGCGGATCTTCCGGTTCGACTGGCGTTAATTGCCCTCAAAGCCTTCCTCCCAGAAACGACTGAGATCGTCCGGGACATCAGCGATCGTGGCAGAAACGTGATTTTAAGATGGTCACGATCCCCGCAAGTGAAATAACAGACACGAGTCATTTTTTGTCGATCAACTTTCTGTCGAAAGCTAGTTGAAAACGTTGAACACGCTTTCAACAAACTTGACAACCGTTCAACTTTTGGTCTTTAAGCTGCTTTCAACTTGCTCAAGTCGTTCCATTTAGAGCACGCGAACGAACAAGATTCCAAATCGGCACGCGCACGAATTCGAATTCTAAGTTGCACACATTTTTGTTGAAACGTCTGAACAGAAATTGAACAATGCTCGATCAATAATTGTTGATCGACCAAAGTTGACTCGTGAGAACGCGGCTTCTCGTTAAAAGTAATTTTTGGCTCATTTTGATTAGGTTGTGGGTGGAAACCGTGGATTGTGCGAGGAATCTGAGCAATATCAGTTGCAGAGCCCGTCAATTCTTCTTTTTCCTAATTACGAGTTAGCGCCAGAAACCGCCGAGCAACAGCTTGCGAGAGCATCGCGATGCGACGGTGTGCTACGATATCGCCGGCTTTTAGCAGAAAAATCAATGAAATTGATTAGAGTCGTGTTATCCAAATTGCCTCTAGTCACTAAATGGCGACATTAGATGTTGTTAAATAGACTTTTATGCTCGTTTGCGAAGGTGGGGAGGCCGGGACTCGGGAGAGGCAAAAGAGTCTACGAAAGTGCAAAGTCGAATCGAGTGGCGCCCTTCAGCGTCAGGAAACGAAAAGACGACGAACCAGCCTTCGGAGAAGGCTCTGTGAGCTTATTTACAGCTGGATCACATCGTCGAAATGTATTTTGCGTTATATTTATTATACTCTTATTCTGTAGCATTGATATTTTTACTATAAGTTATTACGTCCGTTAGGAACACAAAACTATTTTTCAACTTAATTTACATCAAATATGGACAAGCGCGTCTACACCCAGTGAGGTTGGGGTTCACACTCAAATTCCCAAGTTGACTTTCCATGACAACTTTGCAGTCAATTCCCAGAAATTTTACATGCGATTTTATAAATAAATAAGAAAAATTATGGCTAATCAAGTAACTAATGCCACTAATTTCGAATTCTCTGACATTCCCTGACACTTATTCATTTCCTTGTTATTCTCTGACATATTTTCAGTACATTCGCTGCCATTTCACATGAGTTTTTATGAAACAAAAATTATGAAAATGATGGATTTTATCCCAAACTTGTATAAATGATGATGATTTATCAATCGGCTGCTGCAAACTATCTAATTTCCCTAACATTTTCACGAATTCCCTGGCATTTATTTTCCTTTTATTGACATTCCCTGACATTAGTTTTTATAAAAATTGATGAAAATGATTAATTTTTTCCGAAATTTTTATAAGTGATGATGGCTAATCAATTGACTAATGCAAACTACATGTATCTCAATTTCCCTGACATCTTGACGAGTTTTCACGAATTACTTGATATTCCCTGACATTTCCTGCTTTATCCTGAACTTCCAGAAAGTGGGAAGGAACCCTGCAGTTGTGGCAATGATAGTGTTGATTCAGAAGTCCTGTTTATCGGAAGATTATGTCGAAGGATTGTTTCGTGTTCCTAAAGGATGTATCAAATGGTAGAAAAAATATCAACGCTGCAGGACACAAAGTAAATTTACGACAACAAAAATGCGAAGAACGATATACTGCTAAAACGACAGCAGACCATCTAAACTATATTCAAACTTTACGGTCAGCCGAGCCCAGCTGTCCATCCGTACGAGCAATAGGCTCGTCTCAAAACTATTCGCTATCCACGGCATTGTTGAAGCAGAATTCGCAGTCGATAAAAACGTAAAGTTCACTGAGAAGGAAGAGAATATGTCTCCCGTCATAAAAAAATGTGGAAAAAAAAAAACGAGAAAGATAGGATTGGATCCACGATGGCATTCGAAGCACTCGCGGATCTCGAGTATATAATACGGCCGCAAAATACCGAAACGTACGAGACAGTCTCATTACTGCATTCCTACGGCGAACGAAACCCAGTCGCATTACCATCGCAAGAAAGGTCCCTGGATAAATAGCTGACGAATAACGGTTTTTTTATCATCATCATCGTCCAATTCCTCATATTGATCATCCTTCGTGGTGAGGTTCCTAATGGCCAGCTAGGGATGTTGAGTGCTAGAACCCTTGCATTTCCGAAGATGAGCTACCAGAGAGAGAGAGAGAGAGAGAGAGAGAGAGAGAGAGAGAGAGAGAGAGACCGTTATTACACGATTAACTTCAGGTCGAAGCTGAATCGATGAAAGACCGGATGTTTGCAGAATAAACCAAACGCTGATCTTCTAAGCCGAAGCCGCGCTGACCAGTGGTCACCTCACGGAAATGGCCTGTCGATAGCTGCTACTGCTTCTGTTGCGAGAGTTTGCTCGTTTATTGGATGTTATTTGAGGACCCCCACGACCGTGGACCACATGTGGATGTACTGGAAGGTTGAAGACGCAATGTTGCGATAACAGCGAGAAACTGCGAACTCGTTCGGATCCATGTTATTGGACGCATTTTTCACAGTAGTCATTCATCATTCAGGAATAATCTTATTAAAATGGTCATAATGCAGTACCAGAATTGCTAATATGCTACAAATTTATCTAGCAATTACATGTACAGTACAGTAAGGGGTACTTAAATGGTTCAAAATGAACTCTTGT
>JAQGAF010005550.1:0-11852 GCA_034687865.1 Kryphioiulus occultus | reverse complement strand
ATATATATTTTTTAGAAAAAATATTTATATATATATTTTTTTCCTATATTTCCTACATAATTCGACCTCCATACTGCTTTACAGCCTGATAGTAGAAAATGCTTCAAATTACAGTAATTTGCTGATATTTTTTTTTAGAAAAAATTCCTGTATTCTTCCTATAGTTTTTCCATTTTTGCTGTATTTCCTATATTACTCTACCTCCATACTTGCTTGACAGCCTGGAAAAGCTATCGGGGAAATGTCAGAGAAATCAATTTGATGATTTGAGTGGGATTCTGTAGATGACTATTCGGTGGTCAGACATTACTGGCGTGCCAACTAACCCGAAGCAAGTTCTGGGCTTGCCCAAACTCACGCTCGTGTTTTTTGTACGTCGATCGAAACCTCATCACGAAGGGGGGGCGGTGTTTGGCCCTGGAGTGACGTAGCTGTGCCGGTGCCACTCGGTACCTTTCCTCCATTCCCGACTCTCTCGTTTTTTGTTTTTTAATTTCCTCGGCTCGTTAATTACTGCTTTTATCTTTGGCTGCCAGTTTCGAAAGCGTGCTCAGGAGGTGGTCACAGTTTGGCCGGACAGTTCGAGGAACTCATCCGACTGCTTCTGGGACGTCCCGTAGCAGGGGGGGTTCCAGCTAACGGTTATGCTGACCACGACCTTGAAGCTGAAATTGGGCCCCCCAAAGATATTATGCAAGCGGAGAAAGTTTGAATTAAAAAACAAGGCGACATCCGTGACATCGTTTCTGGTGTTTACGAGATCGAAAACTATGCCTGCTTTGGCTTACGTAAGTTATTCGCTAATTCAAAACAAAATGAGTAATTTTCAGGGTTGGGATGGTGGATACAGAACAATTTGGATACTTTTTGATGCGTTGGATCAATGGATACACAATACAAGTTGTAGATATTCTGGGACAAAGTTGATACGAATGATTTCTTGTAAAGGCTGCCGAGGCTATATTTTCTGTATATTTCATGGCTGAAATTCATCATCCAAGATGTAGTTTTTCTAAAATTTTTGCCTGAATTAATGTTAAATCTGTCATTTCTGGTTTTGTTTAAAAAAATTACCCGCGACATTCTCTTGATTGTTAATATTTCTAAGTATGTGTTAAAAGCGTATTATGGCTGGGTTTTTTTAAAAAAAATTTGCCTACGGCTAGTTTTATATAAAAAAAATGCAAAAGCAAAAGCAATCGGAAAACCATCATTTGTGATCTCGTTTTTGTAAAATCTAGGCCTACTGTTTTTTTTTTACTTTGAAAAAAAATTGCCTACAGCATTCTCTTGAATATTAATATTGCCAAGAATGCTTTAAAATGAGTTTTGGTAAATTTTTTTTAAATTTTTCCTGCGGCGTTCTCTTAAATGTTAATATTTACACTATTATTTGTAGTTTTAAAAAAAATGTGCCGAAAGCATTTTCTTGAATATTAATATTGCTAAGAACGCCTTAAAAATTAGTTTTGGCTTGTTTTTTTATTTTTCCTGCGGCGTTCTCTGAAATGTTAATATTTCCACTATTATTTCTAGTTTTAGAAAAATAAATGTGCCGTAAGCATTTTCTTGAATATTAATATTGCTAAGAACGCCTTAAAAATGAGTTTTGGTTTTATTTTTCCTGCGGCGTTCTCTGAAATGTTAATATTTCCACTAGTATTTCTAGTTTTTCTTTAAAAAAAATGTGCCGTAAGCATTTTCTTGAATATTAATATTGCTAAGAACGCCTCGAAAATATGTTTTGGCTAGGTTTTTTTATCATTTTTCCTGCAGCGTTCTCTGAAATGTTAATATTTGCACTATTATTTCTAGTTTTAGAAAAAAAAAATGTGCCGAAAGCATTTTCTTGAATATTAATATTGCTAAGAACGCCTTAAAACTGAGTTTTGGCTTTTTATTTTTCCTGCGGCGTTCTGTGAAATGTTAATATTTCCACTATTATTTCTAGTTTTTCTTAAAAAAAATGTGCCGTAAGCATTTTCTTGAATATTAATATTGCTAAGAACGCCTTAAAAATAAGTTTTGGCTAGGTTTTTTTTTTATAATTTTTCCTGCAGCGTTCTCTTAAATGTTAATATTTACACTAGTATTTCTAGTTTTTTGTAAAAAATGTGCGTTAAGCATTTTCTTGAATATTAATATTGCTAAGAACGCCTTAAAAATGAGTTTTGGCTAGGTTTTTTTTTTATAATTTTTCCTGCAGCATTCTCTTAAATGTTAATATTTGCACTAGTATTTCTAGTTTTTCTTAAAAAAAAATGTGCCGAAAGCATTTTCTTGAATATTAATATTGCTAAGAACGCCTTAAAAATGAGTTTTGGCTTATTATTTTCCTGCGGCGTTCTGTGAAATGTTAATATTTCCACTAGTATTTAAAGTTTTATGTAAAAAAAAATGTGCGTTAAGCATTTTCTTGAATATTAATATTGCTAAGAATGTCTTAAAGTGCATTTTGGCTAGTTTTTTATAATTTCTAATCTCCTGCGGCGTTATTTTAAATGTTCATATTTACACTAATATTTCTAGTTTTTTGTAAAAAAAAAATTGCCGTAGATGCGAACTTCTTACTAAAATTACGTGGTTGTGGTCCTACGTTTAAGAACCGCTGTTTAGTTCATGAAAATTTTAATTTTTTTCTGAAATATTTGGTGAAAATTTTCAAAAAAAACTCATCATTTTCCAGTTCTTAGTCTCACAAGTCCGAAGTTAGGCGCACAAAAATTGTGCAAAGTGCCACCCCCTAAGGATGAAGGTTTGGTTTCTTGAGTTTTCACTCGATGACCCTCAGGTAAATCTCGTTTATTCGAGTCGATTCGCAGAAATCCTCCGAATTATCCTTAAACTTTCCCCATTTTCTTGCCTCGACGACTCCTTTCACTCGTTTTAACCTTGACCACAACGTTTTTCGTGCGTTTATTTCGCATTCCTGACATGCTCGCCCAATAATTTCTCTGAAACACGCACGCATTTTCTGCTTTTTTTTTAATTTCATATTTTCTTCGACGTCCTCCTCCTCCATCCTCCAATTGGTGTTTTCTGTCTGTAATTTTCCTCGCAGGCCGGAAAAGTACATGAAACTCCTTTTCAGCGTTTCATTGACCTCTCGTGCGAAAAAGCAAACTAGGAATCCTATTGTCCCAGCACAACAATTGTGTTTTTTCTTCTTAATGCTTTTCTTTGACTGCACGAATTGACTCGTTGTACAGCTTGTCCTCACGAAATGGTAACATGCCAGACAGAGTTGAAATTTAGCCACTCCGAAGGGCAAAATTCGTGATAAACTTGCTCATTTTTTTTCGGTTTTTTTATAGAAAATTTAAAAAAAAAATGTTTGAATTGGCATGCCATGCATTTTTTTTTTTAAAACTTTTTGCATGACCACAATTAAATTCGATGTAATTATTATGTAAAATTCTACGTTTACTAAAAGCCATCAATTTTGATGTAATTATCATGTGGAGTTCGACACATGTACTAAAATCCATCAATTTTGATGTACAATTACGTAATTTATGTAATTGCATTATATAATATTCGACATTTTCAGTATTGAAATCCATCAGTTTAGATGTAAAATTATGTAATTTATGCAATTACCTTGTATAATTATTACCGATCAATTTTGATGTAAAATTATATAATTTATGTAATATTCGGCATTTCCTAAAATCCATAAATTTTTATGTAATTATCATGTCAAATTCGATATTTACTAAAATGCATCGATTTTGATTTAAATTATGTAATTTATGTAATTACATAAAGTAATATTCCACAGTTACTAAAATCCACCAATTTTCAAGTAAAAAAGTGTAATGTTATTACATTATGCAATATTCGACATTTGGTGTTGATGTAATTGTCATGTCAAATTTGACATTTACTAAAATCCATCAATTCAGATGTAATTATCTCGTCAAATTGGACATATACTAAAAGCCATCAATTTTGGTGTAAAATCACCTAATTTATGTAATTACATTGCGTAATAGACGTCATTTACTAAAATCCTTCAATTTTAATGTAAAATTATGCAATTAACGTAATTTCATTCTGTAATATTCGACATCTTCTTAAAATCCATCAATTTTTACGTAATCATTACATCAAATTCGACATGTTTTAAACATGTTCAAAATGAGTCTTGTTGATGCAAGATGGGATCTGAGATAACGATTTTGTGATTTCCAACGTTTCCTAAGCAGTATCAACGATGACATGCTTAAAGTAGTTGCGTTTTTTTTTTTTTTGCGCAATTTCCTTAATTGAAAATCAATGATTTTGCATAACCCAGAATCGCGCAACTGCGCGTAAATTAAAATAAATTATGGTCAATGTCGTCGCAACTTTGAAATGGGGAACGATTTACGATCGACTCTGTTGTTTTTCAATGTAAATTGCGTCTTAATTTCGAGCAACTCAACAGCAACAGCGATTTTGTTATTATTATTATTACGTTCGCAATTAGTTTTCAATGGTACCGTTTCGGTTTCATGGTCAGCACGTAATGCTCAAGTGGTTTTTTTTTTTGGCACATTTAGTTCCCCTTGAAGCGCTCTTTCTTGGCGATTACATTAATTAAGCTCCATGAGGCCGTTCAAGGGCCTTGGATGGACACTCGAAATATTCACTAAGAAATTTCAAAAAAAAATAACCTTTAGGCTCAAACCTCGTTTTTCCACTTCCCCATCACCCCGAAATCAGTGTTTACGCAGTATGTCAATACACTAAAACCTGTCTAAACAAAAACTTTCTATAGTTATTTCCTCTAAACTAATACCAGTTTTTAATAGTTTGGAAAAGCCTTGGAATAGTCAGTGAAAATAGATTTACTTTGAGAAAGTCAAGGAAGTTAGAGAAAATTGATCTACTTTGAAAAAGTAGGGGAAAAGTCTGGGAAATTGGATTTTGAAAAATTCGGAGAAAATGAATTTAATTTTAAAAGTCAGGGAAAATGAATTTAATTTTAAAATTCATAGAAAATTAATTTAATTTTAAAAGTCAGGGAAAATGGTTTTACTTTGAAAAAGTCAGGAAAAAGTTGGAGAAAATGGATTTACTTTGAGAAAGTCAAGGAAGTTAGAGAAAATTGATCTACTTTGAAAAATTAGGGGAAAAGTCAGGGAAATTGGATTTTGAAAAATTCGGAGAAAATGAATTTAATTTTAAAAGTCAGGGAAAATGAATTTAATTTTGAAAGTCAGGGAAAATGAATTTAATTCTAAAATTCAGAGAAAATGAATTTAATTTTAAAAGTCAGGGAAAATGGTTTTACTTTGAAAAAGTTGGAGAAAATAAACTTACTTTGAGAAAGTCAAGGAAGTTAGAGAAAATTGATCTACTTTGAAAAAGTAGGGGAAAAGTCAGGGAAATTGGATTTTGAAAAATTCGGAGAAAATAAAATTAAATTTTAAAAGTCAGGGAAAAGGCATAGAAAATGGTTTTACTTACAAAAAGTTGCAGAAAATGGATTTACTTTGAAAATGTAGGGGAAAAGGAAAAGTCAGGTAAATTGGATTTGCTTTGAAAAAGCCAAGGAAAAGTCAGAAAGATGTATTTAATTTGAATGAATAAGTCAAGGAAAATTCAGAGAAAATGGATTTAATTTGAATAAGTCAGAGAAAATATATTTACTTTGACTTTGAAAAAGTGAGGGTAAAGTAAGAAAAAATGGATTTACTTTGAAATAAGTCAGAGGAAATTGATTTAATGTGAAGATGTCAGATAAAATATATATAGTTTGAAAAGTCAGGGAAAAGTCGGAGAAAATGGATTTCATCTGAAAAAGTAGGGGAACAGTATGTGAAAACTGATTTAATTTGAAAAAGTCAAAGAAAATGGATGTACTTTGAAAAAATCAGGGAAACGTTGGACAAAATGGATTTACTTTGAAAAAAACAGAGGAAATGGATTTAATTTGAAGTCATGCAGGGAGATGGTGGAGAAAATGGATTTTCTTTGAAAAAAAAAATCGGAAAATGAATTTAATCGAGTCAAGGAAAAGTCTAAAAAGATGGATTTATTTTGAAAAAGTCAGGGAAAATGAATTGAAAAAATTGGGGAAAATGGATTTGCTTTGAAAAAGTCAGGGAAAAGTTGGAAAAAATGAATGTAATTTGAAGAAGTCATGGAAAAGTCAGAAAAAATGGATTTAATTTTGTAAAAGTCAAGGAAAATGAATTTACTTTGAAAAAGTCAAGGAAAAGTCAGAAAAAATTGATTTAATTTAGTAAAAGTCAAGGAAAAGTCAGAGAAAATGGATTTACTTTGAAAATGTCAAGTGTCCGTTATGCATGGTGGGTTTAATTTATGGGCACGCCTTTTATTTAAAAAATGGGCAGCTAGCGCAATTAATTAACATTTGCAGGTGTTTGCAAAGGGTGTGATAAAAGTCCACTTACTTTTATTATTATTATTGTTCTCGAGTTTAAAAAAACAAACGGGTTTTTGGAGGACTTAAGCCGTGTGAGACCAAAACTTTTCATGTGCCATCGTGATTTTCCAGTCGAGTTATGTAAACTGAGATCATGTCAGAAATCGTGAGATCATAACAAATATATTAAAATCAGTGGGGGAGAAATTATTCCTCGGTGGTGGGGCCAGCGATGGGGGTTTTGTTGAAAGTTTGTTTGCAAATACGAGGGCAGCAGGTTTTTTTTCCCCTCTGTGTTGCGCTTTCGACCCACAAACTTATTAAAATGTATGGTTTATATCTGCATGGGTCATCTCGTCTGCACAAAAAAAAATTATAAATTTTGATTTCTGAGGAGGTTTATTTACCAGTTGACTAGTAGAGCAGTCAGGCTGGTAAACTGCTGAATCTTAAGTACATTAATTTCTACAAAACTAAAATTGATACGATTTTCATTTCAGCAAAAACGATTAATGAAAAATGGATTCTAAACAAAAACTTTCTATAGTTATTTCCTCTAAACTAATACCAGTTTGTAATAGTTTGGAAAAGCCTTGGAATAGTCAGTGAAAATAGATTTACTTTGAAAAAGTAGGGGAAAAGTCAGGGAAATTGGATTTACTTTGAAAAATTCAGAGAAAATGAATTTAATTTTAAAAGTCAGGGAAAATGGTTTTACTTTGAAAAAGTCAGGAAAAATTTGGAGAAAATGAATTTACTTTGAGAAAGTCAAGGAAGTCAGAGAAAATTGATCTACTTTGAAAAAGTAGGGGAAAAGTCAGGGAAATTGGATTTACTTTGAAAAATTCCGAGAAAATGAATTTAATTTTAAAAGTCAGGGAAAATGGTTTTACTTTGAAAAAGTCAGGAAAAAGTTGGAGAAAATGAATTTAATTTTAAGTCAGGGAAAAGGCAGAGAAAATGGTTTTAATTTTAAGTCAGGGAAAAGGCAGAGAAAATGGTTTTACTTACGAAAAGTTGGAGAAAATGGATTTACTTTGAAAATGTAGGGGAAAAGGAAAAGTCAGGGAAATTGGATTTGCTTTGAAAAAGCCAAGGAAAAGTCAGAAAGATGTAGGCCTATTAATTTACGAGATTTTCTAGGAAATTTCTTTTCGATTTCAGTATATTGTAATATTCTCACATTTAGAGCCTTCCTAATGCCTAAATTTTCTGAAAATGATGTACAGGCTCTCATCTTATTTTTATTATTTTTTGACCACAATTCTCAATTTTCTCAAATATGGCTGAAACCCCGTGTAATAAATTCCCCAGGTCACAAATATTTGTTGCTCATAATCTGAAATTTATTTTTTTTTGGTTTTTTGAACATATATAGTTGGCATATTAAGTTAGATGAAGATAGCTCGATCAAAAAGGTTGTTTTTATTATCAAAATCAACAACGCAACGTTTCGGTTTCTGTTTTCAGGTGTATCTACATGTGCATTAAGTAAAAAACAATGTTTTTTACGATAGAGCATGGTTGACCTTATCTTAAAAAAGTGTTTCGGGAAATAAATACCTTCATCAGGTGTATATACATTAAGTGAAAAACAATGTAGATACACCTGATGAAGATGTAAATCTTTCAGAATATTAAAAATACAACCAACCTTTTTTATTCGAGCTATCTTCACCTAAATTTCTACTATCACTGATCACTTCGATGTCTATCAATAGTTGGTATATAAATTATGAATATACACTTACGAGCAAAAAATTCGGGCCACCTGCAAGAATCGAGTAAAAAATGTGGTTTTCTCAGAAACCAAATGTCGGATTTAAAATAGGAAAAATGTGTTTTGTAGACAATTTATAATTATGCATATGGATTTTTATGCAAATTAGGCGAATTATAAGCGGAATAATTTGTCTAAAAAATACATTTTTCCGATATTAAATCGGTATTTGGTTTCTGAGAAAACCATATTTTTATATGATTGTTAATTTGGTGAATTCCCACTGATTAAATTTAACCCAAACTAACATAAATCCACCAGCTCATAAATATTTCTCGATCATAATCTTGCATTTTTTTTTCATAGCTGAAATATAAATTATTAATATTTATTATTATAAAGCTGGGGAATTTATATTAGGTTCATGGAATGTAAGCATAAATTCATAATTTATATTTAAACTATGTTAAAAAATTAAAACAATATCGTGAACAACAAATAATTTTCAGCTTGGGTATTATAATAGCAATTGAAATATAATTTATGATATATATTATTAATTTCGCCCATTACCAATGATTAAATTTAACCAAACTAACTTAAATTCACCAGCTCATAAATATTTCTTGTTCAAAATCTTGCATTTTTTTTCCATAGCTGAAATATAAATTCATATTGTCAAGTATTATTATAAAGCTGGGGGATTTATATTATGTTCATTGAATGTAAGCATTAATTCATAATTGATATTTAAACTATGTTAAAAAATTAAAACAATATCGTGAACAACAAATATTTTTCAGCTTGGGTATTATAATAGCAATTGAAATATAATTTATGATATAAATTATTAATTTCGCCCATTCCCAATGAATAAATTTAACGAAACTAATATAAACCCCCAGCTCATAAATATGCTCATAAAAATGAGCATGTAGATGTAGATGTAGATGTACATAATGTACATAAAAATACATATATGCAAATAAAAATACATAAAAATACATAATGTACATAAAAATGTACATGTAGTGGAAATATAAATTATTAATATTTATTATTATTATAAAGCTGGGGGATTTATATTAGGTTCATTAACTTATACATTAATTCATAATTTATATTTAAACTATGTTAAAAAAAACAAAATAACATTGTAAGCAACAAATATTAAGCTTTGATATACATGTATATTGAGCTTGGGTATTTATATTAGTTACATTATGGGAAGGGTATAGAAGGGATCCTAGTAGGGGAGAATCATATGCGGTTATACTAATTCGGATAAGTCTAAGGTAATCAGATTAAATCTTGATTAATCTGTTATTCACGAACGATGGCCAACCCTCGAATGTTGAAATTTTCATGATTGAAACTTGATTCTGTCACTAACGTTTTTCTCATTCAAGTTTCAACTAGTGGTTTTGGGATTTCGGAATTAAAATCTTATCTCTGTTTCTAAACAACATTTTTTTTTGTCAGAAAATCTACCGTGTTTCCTTTGCTTAAGGTCTACGTGCATGCGGTCCAGAATTTCTGCCAAAATGCAGTTGGCTATCTCGAAAAATTTGCAATTCAATCTCTCACATCTCTGAGTTGAGCGCATGAACACACTCGGTTTTCAAGGTTTTTCGGTTGTTTTTCAGTAAATTTTTTTTTTGCTTCGTTTTTTTGGCTGGATTGTTTTGCTTCTGTGGCGAACGTCCTCGTCCACCTTTCGTGACGCAGTTTTCATTCGCGAGGAATTAGTGTCAAAAACTGAATCCGAAATTTTCCTGCCAAATTAAGATCCTCAGAAAGCCATTTGTCCCCAAACCCCTTATGAAACTAAATACACTCGAGTGCAAAAAAATCGACTCACCTGCGTGAATCGAGTAAAAAACGTGTTTTTCTCCAAAACCAAATTTCCGATTTAAAATCGGAAAAATGTGTTTCGTATGACAATTTATTCCTCTTTATAATTCGCCTAATTTGCCTTCGTATGACAATTTATTCCTCTTTATAATTCGCCTAATTTGCCTAAAATTCCTTACGAATATTTGAGGCGCAAAATGTCGAACTTAGAGCAACACAAATTTGCCTTATTTACGACATACGCATTCTCGTACCCCCGTTGCTATAAGTGTTTCTGGATGCAATTTGATTATCGGAGCTTAATGAACACACATCCAGACATATTGTTAATTAACGGTTTCTCGATAAAATGACCACTACACCAGAAGTAGCCGCACGAGTTGTACACTATTCTCCGGAGAAACTCGGCAGAAATCCTTTTCACACTAGGCGAATTATAAAGAGGAATAAATCGTCTACGAAACACATTTTCCGATTTTTAAATCCGAATTTGGTTTCTGAGAAAAAACACATTTTCACTCTATTTTTGCATGCGAGTCATTTTTTTGCACTCGAGCGTACAATTGCATCGTCTCGCAAACTTACGTCCAGCATATTCTTGACCACATCGCGCCCGACCACCAGCCCGCGGACAAAGACCCTGGCAGCGACGAAGGCCCTTTTGACCTGCAGCGAAAGCTTACGGGGCACGTCACCAAAGGGCTGAAGTTCCTCCATGAACTCGCTCACGCAATTCAAGTACCTGCGAACAAATTTGAGTATGTTAAAAAAAATCGCCGCATTCACTACAGATTTTTTTTGCTTTCGGACCGAGTCTTACTTTTGGTCAAAAGTATACTGCGAGTTGAGCACGGTGAACATCTTCTGGTAGAGGATGGTGAAGAAGGTGTCCAGGGCGTCCATCAGGCTGATGTTGCCGGACGAGTAGTAGTCCTCGAGACTGGTGAACAAGTCTGTGAACACGTCCGAGTTCTGCTCGTACAGCATTCCATACGTCTTCAGGAACATCTCGTGGAAATCCTTCCTGGACTTCTTCAGCAGCTCCCTGAAAAACTCTGCGGAAAAACAAAAACAAAGGTGAGTTTCTGAGACTGGTTATCTCGATCTTGGGCACAAGACAGTATTGTTGCTCGGAGGATGTTGATAATTTGTCCCGAACACGTTAAAGGACTATTGTGCCTAAGAAAGATGGAAGACAAAGATTTTGGTTCGGTGGCAAAATCAACGTGCGCATAAAGGAAATGCATAAAGGATTCAAACAACTCTGAAATTGGGTTGTTACGTACGGGTGTTTGAAAATTGAAAAGCGTTCGTACCAAAAACTGAATTTCCCTGGCTTCCCCTGACCAAATCTGATTAATTTCCCTGACTTATCAAAAAAAAAATTATCAGGTGTAAATAAAATTAAACTTATTTTCCACACTTTTCCCATTAAAGTACATTATCTTGTATTTTTTAATTTTATAATTTTTAAATTTAAATTTTTTCACATGCATATTATCTGATTTGCTTCACAATTTTCATCTAATATTTGTGAAAAAAAAATTTCGCGTTTTCATTCATTTTATAACAGAACACCGTAGGCAAATTTTTTACAAAAACTAGACCTGACCACACAAAAATTGTAAAAAAAAATATATGGGCGTTAAAATAAACATTAGACCAATGCCTGCATATTAACATTTAAGAGAACGCCATAGGCGAAATTTAAAAAAAAAAAAAAAAAAGTCGAGAGAATACTGTAAGCCATTTTTTGTTTAAAAAAAACTAGACAATAAACAACAGATTTAATATAAGCAGGCGAAATTTTTAGAAAAATTAGATCTTTAACGGGCAGTTCCCCTCCCACCCCTGCCATGTTAAAAAATTGAAAAATTGTATACATGACATCTCTGCGAATAA
>JAQGAF010005549.1:0-11852 GCA_034687865.1 Kryphioiulus occultus | reverse complement strand
TATTAGTGGTATTAGTACAGTATGGATTGTAGTGACATAAGTATCCATCACTATACTATCAGTACTGATATTAAATGTCAGCATGCATCTTGTCATACAGATGACACTACTTGCATGTACAGGTAATTTTAATAGTGATATTACTAACCATAGTAATATCATCATCATTAATTGTGATGTCAGTATCCATACTGATTTTTAAATTCTGACATCAGTAGTCCAAAAAACCACTATTCATCAATATAGAGTAGTGATCAGTAATGATCATATACTAATCTTTCCACCAGGGAGGAATGGCTAGAAAGTTATAGTCGTTTGTTGGCCAAGTAAGGCGCCTTTAATGGAAATATGGGTAAAGTTAATTCTATATGTAAACTGGTTCCAAAAACGTTCCGTACGTTTTCTGCAAACTTCGCTATGGGAATTACCGAATTTGGTAGTGAATCTAAAGGTTGGTTTCTGTTTTTTGGCTCGTATGTAGTCTGTTCTTTTGACATGCTACTCGTGGTTTACTTCGAGAGGTTTCGTGACAGAAATGCGTATGGGATACTATCAGTTTTGAAAACGACACACGAGCGGCCATCTTGGATTCATTCCCCCTTTGTTTAGCCCTATCACGATCCAGATCCATCGCACAATGTTGGAACAGCCAGCAAAGTGGCAACAATGGGAGAATTTATAGGACCAGCCCACGCAATAAATAAAGCGTCAACAACATAAATTAGAATGCAATTCCAGAGGCAGCTTCTTCATCTTTTTTCCAAAAAAAAAATACAGAAAAAAAAATTAGGAAAATGTAACTCAGCAGCAACGATGTCTGGATAAGTTCCACGCATTGTGCAAGAAGCAATTTCCGCTCACAAACACGCATAAATACGCCTAGCACTCTTATTACGACGATAAACATTCGCAAAATTGAATAGGGTTCAGTGCCCAGGGATAACAGACCATATGCTGAGTCCCAAGATGGCGCCCACGCACAATTTGCATATCAATCATAACCGCTTCATAACATGCAAAGAGGTCTTGAGGAACTCTGCTCAAAGAAAACAAACTTTTGAGTAAAATAAATTATTTCTTCATTTAACAAAACAATATTTCAAACTGGGATATTCTATTTTGAAAAGCATGATAAAAATCAGTGCCATACATATGCCAGTTTCACGATGGCGTCCATTTGTATTCAGTGTATATTCTTGTTTATTTTAAGTACATCGATGACCTAGCTGAAATACCACGTATCATTTTTTTAGCAGAATGGTGTCTTAGCATAATATCAAGTGACATCTCAGCCAATTTTGTATAGTTTGAAAAAAAATAAATCCTGAGTTCTTAATCTTGTTTCGTTTAACTTAAACGTTAAATACATGTCACACTCTCTTGTTGACACTGTATTAACATTAAAACATTAAAGGCACATATACTTTATTCTTAATTGTGTGTAAAAGCATGGAGGTTCCTGCATTCGGAATGTTAAACATGAAATATTAACTTTTTTCTCTCCTCTGAAAAATTGCAATTTTGTTAATACTGTAGGTGGTATTGTCGATACGTATTGAATTAAAATGCACGAGACGTAGTTCATACCAAAATTTGCAACTCAATTTCTCTGACTTTCCCTGATCAAATCCGATTTGTTTCCCTGACTATTCAAATAAAACATGTCAAATGTAAATTAAAATTAACTTCATCAGCATCACTACAATTAAGTATATTTTCTGTATTTTTCTGTCATAACTAGCCACATCTTCAATTGAATTTCGCTGACTTTTCCAGGTTTTCCAGACACTTTTTGGAGGAAACGCCACATGGTGATTTTTTTTTAACAAAAATAACGCATTTTAGGTGAATTTTTCTTAAGGAAAATTAATGATGAAAAGTAGATGACAAATACAGTTTTTCAAATGCTTTTCATGAGCTACTTATACCAACCAAAATAGTTGTGCGACAACAAATTTCCAGACCTTATGAATTTCCCCAGCTTAATTGTCAAAATGTCAAGATTTCCCTGACTTTCCCTGACCACATTTGATTTCCCTGACGGTAAGAACCCTGCAAGAGAATCATATGAAAAAGTGAAGCCACGTTGATTTTCAATATCGTAGCCAGTTTAGCTATAGCTTTCGGTCAGCTCAAGATGGCAGTGACTGAGAACCCAGGTGCAAAACGAAAACTGTTTCAGAGGCCAAAAGAGAGGGAGGTGGGGGCCTGGGGTTCCCATAGGTTGGAGCCCAGAAACCAGATTGATTGGATTGAAATCCCAGGCGTTTTAAAAACAATGCAATTCGTAATAGGGTTGGAGATAGCGAATTTGCGGCTTCATGAAGAAAAAAAATAAGAAGGGAAAAAAAACTGAATTCCTTCTTAGTTTTTTGGATGGCTCGCCATGTTAAACTATTTACCCAAGGGTAGAACAACACGTTTGAACGTTTCCAATTGAAATAAAGGTTCAATATTTACCCACTCGTTTACCGGCTTGGCAAGAAGAGAAGAGGGAAAACATCCCCCATCCCCGGTGTATCGAGGCAAACAATGTCGCCAGACAAAAAAAAACATAGAATATCGTTTGAAAAACTAATTAGTTTTTTTTTCTTGTTATGGGCAACAAGGTCGTTTTGGGCCATCCATAAAGGACGTCCGGAAATGTACATGTAATTTCTGATTTAGCTGCCCCCAACCACCAGGCAATCACTGCCAGCATGCGAGCCATTAGGAAAAGCCAAGTTTCTTATAGCGTACATATGCTCAAGAAGAGCAGTAGCAGGGCACATTCCGAAGAGCAGCACAAAAGTGTTATATCTCGAACATCATTTCGAGAATCCAATTTCGAAAAATGATTTGGATAAATTTTGACTACTGCACAAATTTCGTGCAAGCTTGCCGAACATTTATTTGTGGCTGATTTTGTGATCGTCCTGTACATCATAATTTACATTATTGAGGGAAAGGGCTCGCATGATCTAAGAAATGAATAAATTCGATTTATCAATTTTTTAATTTACAAGTAATATATTGTTCAGTAAAATTTTCAAGTGAAAATTTCCCTTATTACAAGAAAAATATCCTTAAAAAACCCCGTTATAGAGGACAATTAAGTATTTAAAATTGGTATATGTTATTTGGATTCTCACTTGACCAAGAAAATCGGTTAAAGTGATGTAAAAACAACTTTCAGCATAGTTTACATTAACATTGCTCACACTGCTCAATCCGTGCAGATAGGTCAGTGCACTAAAAAATTTGCAACTTAATTTCCCTGACTCTCCATGACTTTCCCTGACCAAATCTGATTAATTTCCCTGACTAATCAAATTAAAAATGTCACATATAATTATAATTTAGTATCTGCAACACTACAACTAACTAAATATTTTGTATTTTTTTGACAGGAGTACTAGCTAAGTCTTCAATTGAATTTCCCTGAATTTTCCAGGTTTTACAGGCACATTTTTGACAATTTCCAGACAATTTAAAGAAATAATTTTTACCTACAGTATTTGATCCAAGCAAATATACTAACTATATGGCGGAAATTTTAGAAATTATAGATCTGATCACGAAATGATGGAATTAGCCCACAATTTTGTAATAAGAAATAATGTTAATAATTAAGAAACTATCATAGGCGAAATTTTGAAAATTTACAATAAATATTCGATTTTTAGGGTATTAATATTAATGATGATGCGAACACTAGTGGTTGAAACCACTAGATCTCAAACACTGCATTTTTTGAGGACTTTGAAATATTAAACAAATTCTTTATAATGATGAAAACGCCGTAGGCGAAATTTTTGCAACAACAATAATGCATTTTAGGTGAATTCTTCATAAGAAAAATGAATGCTAATGATAGGAAATGATAATGAAAACTCCGTAGGTTAATTTTTAGAAAAAGTAGATCCCAAATACAGCTTTTCTAATGCTTTTCATGAGATGCTTATACTAATCAAAATAGTTGACCGACAACAAATTTCCAAACATTATGAATTTCCCTGACTTAATGGTCAAAATGTGTAGATTTCCCTTACTTTTCCTGATCACATTTCATTTTCCTGATTTTTCCTGACGGTATGAACCACGTAATCCACATCGCGATCACATTACAAAATTGTTATTCGAGGTGAGGCATGCGTTATTGCATGCCTCTTCTACAAACCTCGGATAATGACCTTCCTGCATCGCTATTCCATCCCGCACAATCGATATAAATTGCTCCAGATAAGGGAATGCATTAGAGATTTTTTCGTTCATCTCTAGCCCTCATCTTCGCCACACACACACACAAAATATATTTCCAGGAAAAGCAAAATGCAACTATAGCAACGCAACACGATAAAGCGACCACGCAGCACGGTCATCAATGATGTCCAGAGATAAGGTCACTTGTATCGGTCAGTTAGCGACCATCCATTTAACGCAGAGGCTCATCGTGCTTTTATGTTGGATCCTTCAAAGGCCGCAATAAATCGGGTTAATCGCTGATTAACGAGGATTGCAGCAACCTGCATTCGCGGTACATATTTGTGTCTCAAAAATTATTATGACCGTTAGCGTATTTACCCCATGTTTATAATAAACCTTTCGTAAGTGCTTAGCTTGATTTTTACAACCTTTACATTAACTTAACACGTTTGACCTCTGTCTGTTTTCGACCTTTCCGAAATCGTTTTTAGTATAATTGCTGGAGTCGTAAACGGCTCAAATTTGGTACACGTCTTCTGTTCACCCAATATTACTTGTCATTTAAAGTTTGCGAAGCAAAGTCACTTCTTTCCCGAGAAATTGACAATTTTAAACTTTCAAAAAATGCATTACGTTAACAAATGCACTCGAAACCGCCATGTCCCAAAACGTATTTCGTTTTAGCACCTAATACAATTTCAATTTATACACGTAATTGGTACGAAACTCATTAAGAGCTTGTACATGTACATGTATGTGTCTCGTAACGTGCGAGCAAATGCAAATCACGTAAAATTACACAACAATTTTAAAAGTCATAACATTAATAGAAAATAAGGGCGTGTCGTTTAAGTTGTTAGTACGAGCTTGTATATAACAGCTTTAATTTTCTTTTAAGTTCACCTATTTTCTTTATGGTTTATAAGTCTTCAGGCAATTGATTAAACAATGTTGATACAATGAAACTTGTTAATTTCTTCCCATGGTTATTTCTTTAAAATGGAATGGTATATCGATTATAATATGTAGTTGATCGTAGTAAAACATTTATATTTATTACTAAAGTAGTTATTATAAATAGTTACATGATCTCTTTGCTGTTTCATATTAACCATTTTAGTTCTTTAAAAAGTTTGTTGTGTTCAAGTTATTCACATTGCGAAATATGATTTTTATGACTATTTTGAGTTTCTTTACGTTTTGGGTGAGTTTTGTATATCCATAAATAAAAAAAAATTCAAACTAATCAAATGACATAACAAGTTTTTCTTGACCCCTTATTAAATTTTTAAATCAAGCAGATTATCTATGAAAAAAAAAATTGGAAAAATTAAAAATCAATTTTTTTTTGGCTAAGTAAACAGCGGAATTTGTTAAATCTAAATCAGCTAACCACTGGCGAACGACTCATTACACACATGGGGGAAATGATTTTAGTGATTATAATAATTTTCAAAGCACGAATATGTTCGGAAATGTTTGCATAGTTGACATACAGCAGGTGTTGTACTTAAGATGCGAAGCCAATTTGTCAACTGAGTTTGCTCTCCATCAGCATCAGTATAGAAGAAGACTTTTCTACAAAACAGTTTTATTTTCCTTCTATTTCGGAAAACGAGGTAATAGGTGAGCTTAACTCCAGCCTAACCATTCGCTGCATTGATCGATTCCCCGGTGGCCTTTAGCGGAGAATCATTCCACAGATCTCTCCTTAAGTTAGCGTTGAAACTGCTTAAGTTCTACGACCATGTGGTGGATGGAGAAGATCAATAAGTTCTTTCAACTCTTGGATCTCCGCTCCGGATTTGTTCATTATATCTCGAAGGGCTGGGAGCTCGACCTGTCTCGAGACATTCTTGAGACTCGAGACTTAAGCAATGTCTGGCTCCAGACATTTAAACTGGGGTCAAAGGTGGCAGATTAGAAAGTAATTTTATGGAAACTAACTAGTGTAAATATTTCAAGCTTCTGACAGTCATGATTACAACTGACACTCAATGGTGGCGCCATCTGACGCAATTTTCAACAAGCACTTTTGACCTGTGAATTTGAATCTTCACCTACACTATCTGTTCTTCAACAACTGCATTGGCAACATTCAATAACTCAAATGGTTACACGAGTTTTCACTATGGCTTGGGAAATGGGTTCCATGGAACGTTTTCAGTGGTTTCACAACCTTTTTTCATCAAAATTTAGGTTTTAGTGTTTGCTCAGCTGTTCTCAAGCATTGAATATGAAATGATTGCGATGTAAAGTAAACGTTCACTTACATTAATATTACTGCATTACTTAAAAATAACGCTACTGCATCACTTACAACATGAACAACCTAAACTTACAACATAAACAACATCAACTTACAACATAAACAACATCAACTTACAACATAAACAACATCAACTTACAACATAAACAACGTCAACTTACAACATAAACAACATCAACTTACAACATAAACAACAACTTACAACATAAACAACAACTTACAACATAAACAACACAAATATAAAGTGTGTGCTATAAAATATAATTTATTACCTAAACTAAATACAAGCGCAACATTTCCGTTTTAGAATTTAATTACCCTATTCTGGTACAAAAGTTCCAGAAAGATAATTTAAAGCGTAGGGCCCTGAAGGGGTCAGAAGTTTGAAGGTCACTGGTTTAGAACGTTCAACGTTCTAATGTGTTAAACTGAAGTCCTCGTGACGAGCATTACGAACAGAACATAAAACACCGCGAGCAGACTTCTGCAGAACCCAAAACCGGAGCATTTGGAAACCTTACCACGGTTTTGGACATTGTTCAGTCAGAAAACTCTTGGCAAAAAGCTGGTCATCCGAGGTATCAAACTGACCGTCTCGAGGCAAAGATCCCAACCAAACCATTAAGAACTGGAAAAAATAACTGTGGAATGTGAACGAGCCACGTTTTTGCCTTCTCGGAGTAACTGACCGCCCCGGTCCGTTGATTTGGGAAACCGTAAAATTCTCCAGCATATGACCTCTAAAGACAAAACCGCCGCTTCGCAAGCGCACCAAGAATCCCAAGCACAACTTCTTTTCAAACTTCTCTTAAGAAATTAAAAAGCGAAGCAATTTTCCCCGTTTTCAGACGAATATTCAGCCTAATTACTCCATCCAGCAGCCGAGCATAACCTACGCATTGTTTGCGCATTTTTAATCATTTTTTCCAAGAAGAAAAAACCATGAAAAGACAGGGAGAGAATCCCCCTCAACGGCGCTGCTCGGCTTCATAAACGAAATTTTTAATAAAGCCCCCGAATGTCGGCCTATTTAAATTGACCGCGAGGCAAACAACAACAACAAGAGCAACAACATCAACAACTGCGTACAAACAAAAACACCACCATTATTTCCTCAAGTTGTTTTCGTGGCGCTGGGGGCGCCACCATTTTCCCAACCAATGGATGCCCCGCTGCGAGCCCAGGCCCAAATTCTAAGGTCGAGAAAATTAAAAATCCAGGTGGAAAATTTGGACATTTTAATTCGGACCAACAGCAATTGCGATGGTCCAGGGTCAAGGGACAACAGCCTGGGGGTGCGAGGTTGAGGTATGGCATTTAGGGGCTGCGCATAAACGACGTCTACACTGTTAGTAATACTGTCAGTCACTTTAGAAGCAATAGAAATGACAGTATGCGACAATATTATCATGACCCTACATATGGTCAGTATTTTACTGTCAGTAAAAAGCTCAGTATCATCGTGGACTTCGTCGAGTGAGGTTCTAAAGTACCACGGATCAAATTGAAAGGTAAAAGCCTATTTGTAGACTTACAAGGCTAATTTAGCAAATAATTTCAATACTCACTCGCAAACGGTACGATGATGATTGAGAAAAACAGCGGAAAATGTGTTCTCAGGCGAATTTCTTTGACGAAATCCAACGTTTGTGGCAAGTCGTCTTCTATGGCAGCCTGTGCAATACTGACAGAGTTACTGACGAACGCGCTTACACGGTCAGTATTACTGCCAATATCTAGATACTGACAGTAATTATCCGAAAATCCGGATAATCGTGATTATCGAACATCAATACATCAGTATTGCCCTTACACGATCCGTATTACTATCCGTATTTATCGAAACTGACAGTAATGATGTCCGTGTAGGGTCCCCTTTTCAGTAGTTATTGAAATTGACCGTAGCCATGTACACGTAGGATCCCACTATGAACTCACATATGCAGATTGCTAAACTACTATTGCCACTGTCTCAGGCGTGATGTTAACTTTAGCCCAAAACTGCTTCGATCTGCAACATTTAGCTTAGATCATTAGGCAACGAATTACGCATCAAAGGGTTCCAAAAAATTCTACAAACTGTTCTATGCCTATGTACGCAGCACAACCCTTCTTTCGTGTCCGATGTGCTGCGGTTAAAAAACTCACAACGCTGAATTGCCAACAAGTAAGTTAAATAACGTATTCTCAAATAAACTCACCAAAACAAGAGCTGCCCTTTGAGGAAAAGGTTGTTTTCGTATAACAGCGCGAACACTTGCTCCGATTTTAGCGGCCATGATGCCTAAACAAATAGCGTCTGCTATTGTGGTCTGCTGATGTTGCAACCCAAGCGCACTCTGTCGTCGGATCATTTCGTAGAAATGGTTCTTATTTGATTTGTATTTTATATATATTGTATAATAATGGGTACCTGGAAGTTGGAAGCGTTTAAGGTATTCATTTATTAGTTATTGAATTTCTACTGTCCATGCGTTAAGTTCATCTACTTCGTTACAGATGTTTATCTACATGGCTTTTCCTGTTGGAACGTTTTATTATTTCAATCAGCCGAAATTTTTCGAGGAATGGTTAGTAAACATAAAAGTGAGTTGGTTCTATGCATCGGTTGTCATAGGCAGCTCCTTTGCTTGAATGGCATATAAACCACGTTTTAATATTTGCAGAGAGAGATGTATCCCCACGAAACTCAATCACATGTAAGCACTAGCTGACGTAACACTTTTGTTTATGTTGGAAAACTGCATTGAATTAATCTTATGTATTTAATTTCAGAGAAAGGAGATTGAAGACTTTATCAAACAGTATCATGAAGAGAAAGATACGGAATTGCTGAAACAGTTAGAGAACGCCAAATGACATTCTTGTAATTCATATATTCGTGTAAAGTTGGTTCTATTAGATTATTAATGACTGTAAATTCAGTTTAAATTTTGTGTAGTTTATTTTATTTACAGGAAAGATATAGTATTTAGCATAGCAATTTTGCAGACATTTCAGCAAAACGAGTGGTAAATTTATTTCAACCATCTGACAAATGCATCAATCGCATCTGCATTATTTGTGTTTTGCCAGAGGTCAAAGAAAGTACTAGTATGCATGCTTTCTTGGCATAAAATTACAATGCTCTTAACTGGAGCACGAACGTTTCACCTGAACAGCATACATTTATTTTCATGGTATAGAGGTAGATAAAAAGGCCAAAATTGGAGACATTTCAATTGCATACAACTGATCTTGTATTGTTGATGAGATTGGTTGTGATGTCTGAGTGAAAAACTGCAGATCTTACTTTTCAATGAATCATCCACAGTGTCGGGCAACCTACAATTGTAAGACCTGTTATTTGTAGAGACCTTTATCCTTTATTTCGTGCTTAAGGATGCATTCCTCTTTCTACAATTTCTTTATGAAGAAAAAAAAGGTCCACATATTGCAGACAATACAGAAGGAATGTATGAGCATGCTTCTGAAACTCCGAGGAGAATTAGTTAACTAATATTTTGCAAATCAACTATATAGTAGAGTAGTAAGCAAACATGAGAAATGAATTGTTCACCTTTATTTTGACTTATTACCTTATTTATTAAAAAATAGTTAAGTTTTACAAAAATGTCAGTGCCTAGATAAAACAGCTAATCAACATAACATAAAAAAATTATTGCAGCCTATTTGCGTTAGAATATCCCTAAAATTTCCTGAGATTGTTTAACATTACATAATTTTGATTAAAAAAGCACTATACATGTTATCATATGCAGCACTAAAACAACTATAATATGGAAAATTCTAACTAATACCATCAATCAGGCTTGCTATCAAACGAAAGTAATTTCATTGTATATTAACAGTTAAAATAAGCTTGCTGTGTCTGTCTATTGACTAGAAAGTGGTCAATTGATTTGCTAATGTCAAAGGTTATCAGTACAAGTAATAGTTTTATTATAAAGTATCAGTTACAGGGGAGTGTCTTGAAAGTGTACAGTATGCATCTGAATTTACATAAATGAAGGGCGATTTTTCTTACCTCGACTATTACGTGAACACTTGTATAAAATTGACACTTTTGCTCACTTTTGCTGATTTTAAATTTCCATTGTGCCACAAAAATTGGTTCCTACTTCCTCGAAAGAGAGGGAATACTCGCAAATTCGTGAAAAAATGCATTGGGATAAACTCCGTTATTGTTCTGAACACAAATGTAAAATGCCAGGGAAATCGTTTTAGACAATCACAGAGGCAACAATGTCATATTTGGAAATTGATGGGTTTAATTCTGAATATAGCAGACAAGCTGTAGTGGTCATGTGCATCCTGAAGAAATTCAGACGGATAATCCCAATGGAACAACCAAAAATACTGCTTCAACAGCTTTGAAATCACTTGAAGATCAATTGAATGGATTTTTGTATAGGTGGGGTTCCATTCCTCTTCCACGTTCCATTTTGTAAAAAAAGCACAGCATATGCAATTGTGCTCTGCATCATCTTCAACAGCAAATTTACGTTTTTACTGAACTGTCTTCACAGAAATTTCGTTTGTGTTGATGTCGGATTTCGGGCCATCTTGAGCCCCTTTTTTAAGGTGAAACTTTCGTCAAAATGAATATTACATGAACGAAAGTTGACTCATCAGAACGCTGCTATAAGGCCGCATTCTCACGAGTCAACTTTTGTCTATCAACAATTATTGATCGACAAATTTTGATCGAGAATTGTTCAGTTTCTTTTCAGACGTTTCAACAAAAATGTATGCAACTTACATCTTGGGCAAAATTATGCTTACAGTATTTTACGAAATTCGCATTAAATGGAAAGCGAAAGAGGAATGGAACACGATTCTGGCGAAAATTCGAATTCGTTCGCGTGCCAATTGAACAATTATTGGTCAACATTTGTCGATCAATAATTGATGATCGATACTGATCGACAAAAATTTACTCGTGTATGAGACTACACGGCATTAATACTGTCAGTTTCGTCAAAAACGAACAGTACTACTGATCGTGTAAGGGCAATACTGTTGTATTGATGTTAAATAATGACGATTATCCGGATTTTCGGATAACTACTGTCATTATCAAGATTTTGACAATAATACTGACCGTGGAAGAGCGTTCGTCAGTATATCTGTCAGTATTGCACCAGCAGCCATGGAAGACGGACGTGCCACAAACGTTGGATTTGTCAAAGAAATTCGTATGAAAACACATTTTCCGCTGGTTTTCTCAATCAGCATTGTACCATTCGCTAGTGAGTATTGAAAGTATCGCTAAGGCCCGGTTGCACCGACAAAGGTAAAAAGAAAGGTTAGTTAACCCTGAGTTAATGATAACCCCAAGTTAACCTGAGGGTTACTTGGTTTCTGTTGCACAATTTTACTATAGGGATTTTTAACA
>JAQGAF010005548.1:0-11852 GCA_034687865.1 Kryphioiulus occultus | reverse complement strand
ACTTACGCAACAGGTCCGACATCGCTGTGTGGTTGTAATAGCGGTCCATGACGATGTGAGCGCTGCCGTGGCAAGCCGCGGGCCGCACGCAAATCGCCGCGAAAAATATCAGGGAAATCATGAAGTTCTCAATAAAAATCCTGAGGGGAAAACGAGAACAGCGACGTATTCCATCGACCGCCATGGTCGCCATTTTTGAGAATGACAGAGTTGGATAAAACGATGACGCACGGCGGTGTTTCAAGGAAACAGGGTATGGAACGTCATCACGCGCATACTATTATAAAATTTGAACTATCTTATTGGTGTTCAGTAAAATCCCCTGACTTTCCCATATTTCCTCTGTACTTTAGTATCCCCATCAAACAATAAAGTGAAAAGAAGCAGCTTTTGAATATAAGGTTAATTTAATTAGGACGGAGTTGATTAAACTGAATTTTTTTATAGTGATTTTTGTAAAGTTTCTGAGATTTCATGCAAAACGATATCATACTTTTTCAGGGTTAATAGTTTCCCTAATAAAGTGAAGAGAAACTGTAGGAAGGAACAGGCCAGCCATACACGTCATAATCGATATGTGAAATAACTTCTTGGTTGAAATTATTATTAAAAGTTAGCAAATCCCTTGACTTGTTGAAAAAATGTCCAAATTCCCCTGACTTTCCCAGGTATTCCAGTCAGTTACAAACCCCCTGACATTCTCAGGTTTTCCAGTCAGTTACAAATCCTCTGAATTTCCCAGCCTCTGTGGGAACCCTTGCTGCTTTTAATCTTTCTGTGAAATTTTATATATGTAAATATAGTGATTAGACTACTTTCCCAGTCTTTTTCAGTTTTACTATTTATATTTTAAAAACCTGCTCAGTTTTCATATTTGAGATGTGAGCAGGTGTGCAAAACATCGATTAGAAAATGTTGAAAAACAGCTCTAAATTGTCTACAAATTCCCTGTAGTTTGTTATAAACACCCTAAGGCTTTCAACATATTATTATTATTCAAAAAATTATAGGAAACAAGTTGTTTTATCATTCAGATAAGTTTATTAAACAAAACACTTTTTGGAGACGCATGACGTACAACTTATGTGAAGAACATAGTGATAGAAAATCTACTAGTATCCCTTCGCTGAAATCCAGCTAACATAACTACGGTTCCTTAGCATCACAAAACTGCGATATTAAGCAGAAATAATGGGTAATTGCCATTTTCTTGAATGGGAAGAAACTATGTAGTGTCACTATATGTGCTAGGTTAACATACAGTAGAAATGTAAACACAATTAAACAAACGAACCTCTTATTTTGCAGCTTTCTTTTCCAACGCTTTCAGGTAGTTTTTCTGACTCATCATCAGCAGTTCCTTCTCCTCATGGTTCAAATTTGGCAGCACCTTCGTGATGACTCCTGTGCCAACCGTGTTACGACTATCACGAACGGTGAACCGCTGACCATGTTCGATTACCATCGGCTTGATCAGTTTGAAGCAAATGCTAAAATTTGATTAGCGTTACTCTCAGTTGCAAGATAAAACCTACAGTGTTTGTATAATGCCAGGCAATGTTGCACTCACTGAGCATCTTCACCAGGCATGACCATGTCCTTGCCAGGAATAGTGACTTGGGCAGTGCAATCCCACGTTTTGGAGAACATTTGCGGCTTTAAGAAATTGGTGATGGGTTTGTCCCTTCCACCTTCTTCTTTGCTCAGGATGTACACCTTCAAATTCAAATACAAGTACATCAGAAAATATCCACTACTGCTGCTTTTCCACAGAAACCCCACAAACCTGTGCTTCGATGTTATCGTGGACTTTCATGGTGCCAGGTTTTCCCAGCATCATGCCCCTGCGGACAGCGTCTCTTTTAACTCCCCTGACGAGGGCGCCGAGCTGATCGCCGGCTTGGGCTTCATCCAGAATTTGATGAAACATTTCAATACCTACGGGGAAATTAAGGTTTAATTGTGGATCCTTTAATTACACTCTACTTCTGGTACTTGCTCTAATTCTGTCCTACCAGTAATAACGCTTTTTACATGTCGATCATAGCCCAAGAATTCGCACTCCATTCCCTTTTTAATTACTCCTCTTTCCATTCTCCCTGTCACAACTGTTCCTCTTCCTGGAAATAATTAGAAGTTCATGAGCCAAAAAAACATCTGTCCTTAACGACACGCAGGCATCCCAGCAAATGCTTCAAACAAATTTAGATGGAATTTCTACAAAACGTATAGGAATTTAAAATCTTAAGTTCAATGTTACTATTTTTTTAAATGGATTAAAATGTGTCCTGCCATTTAGGCAAAATAAAGCATACGAACAATGTCCTAAACAGAATTTTTTTTTGAAATAATGCATTCAAAAATACGAGGAACATCGGAAATTTCGAAAATCTGGGCTGCTTGCACCAGACAACTACTTGCATACCTGGAATTGAATATACGCTTTCTACGGGCATGAGGAAAGGCTTGTCCAAATCTCGGACCGGTGTGGGGATATACTCATCAATGGTTTGCAGCAACTTCATAATGGAGTCCTGTCCGAGTTCAGGATTCTTGCCCTGAAAAGAAAAACGAAATGAAGTCACTTACGAATACGAAAACCACTGATACTCCTAAGTGAAAAACTTACATCTAAAGCGCAAAGTGCAGATCCCACAACGACTGGAACATTGTCACCATCATAGCCCATAGTTGACATTAGCTCCCTGAGCTCCATCTCCACCAATTCGATCATTTCCTTATCAGCAACATCGGCCTTGTTTATAAATACTACTACGTGCTCGATACCAATCTATAAGAAATAGAGAAACTACGGAGTTTAAACTTTTACTCGGATTTAAAAGGCTTGCCTTACTCAACAGGAGCAAGACGTTTCAGCTGCGTGAATTTTGGAATTAAATGGGCAACGTTTATTGAATTGACAAGGCATTTATGAGTTTAAATGGACACTTTTGCTATTCGGTTGACAATTTGCATTGTAATCTTGAAAGTAGAAAGCCTTTCTACACACACCTGCTTTGCCAACAGAAGATGCTCGCGTGTTTGTGGCATAGTTCCATCAGTGGCTGCAATAACCAAAATGGCACCATCCATTTGTGAAGTGCCAGTGATCATATTCTGAGAAGAAATAATGCTGAAGTTAGCGAACAAAACTAACCTCAAGGGGGAAATTTTTTGTAGCTCATGTACTCAACCTTTATAAAATCGTAATGTCCGGGACAGTCCGTATGACCATAATGCCGATTGTCAGTGCTATACTCAACGTGGGCAACATTAATCGTTATGCCGCGAGCCTTCTCTTCCGGCGCATTGTCGATATCCTCGTAGCGCTTCATCTCAGCAAGTTTACGATCAGAGAGAACTGAAAACATGGGCAATTATAAATTCGTTAAGCAATTATGGGTTATGCAAAGAGCAATTCAACGTCCATTTTAATCAATTTGTACCTTTTGTTATTGCAGCTGTTAACGTGGTTTTGCCGTGGTCCACATGACCAATTGTTCCTACATTGCAGTGAGGTTTGTCTCTGCGGTAAACTTTTTTCTCGAGACCAGGAATGGAGTAACATCTATATATGGTTTTGCTGGGTAGAAATCGCGCTCTCGCACCCTGTAATGGATAAAAACAAGTACTGGTCAAGTCAAAACTCAAATGTGGGGGGTTAGCTTGGAGGCAAGATGCCGGTTTGCATTAACTTTACCTGTGCGAAAGTGCTGGAACCCGCATAAATGTTCCTCAGCGCTACACATAAAAGGAAACGGGTTCAATTAACGGCAAATAACGTAAATAGTCGGCACAAACGGAAAACAGGAAAACAATAGGTTTCCATCGAAAAGCCATGAGGCATGCAGCATTTCGATGATTATTTAACCGGCTACAAGGCACTGTTATTCCATCATGCATCATGAAAACGCGCGGTATTACACCTAAATATCCACTGACTGTCATAATCTAAAATAATCAAACATAAACAAATGTAAACGTGTAAATTACCCGAGCTAACGCAGAACTTCAATGTCACAGCCGCCATGTTTGGTTTTTTATGTGCATAGAACGATTCCCTATAGGCAAAAATAGAGGGCGCTTATGTTGTGTCCTCCTGCCGAATATTCTGTTGTATTTTTCTAGTCATTCAATACAAAAGCACTGGCACATTTTATGAAACAATTTTGAAGCACTACCTTCTATTAATAAAATGTGACAACATTTTTCTCAATTTTGGATTCATTTCTTTCGCACATTTTCATTACTTTTGCAAAGTTCGGGGTTTTTTTAAATTTCCCGCAATTACCGCCATTTTGAATGATTGCATAATTTCATTTGAAATCATCACATATTGGCTCGTAATAAAAATTTCGGCAAATATACGGCCCAAAGAAACAGATGCAAAGAACTGTTACACCTGCATGAAAAAAATGATAATTTTATTATTATTTTGTATTTTATTTACGATTGCACCAAGCTATACATGGACATGTACATGTAGGGGAATTAAAAAAAGATGAATGAAAATTTTGCCCAAAACTATCACACACAAATTCGTTGCAAAATGTTCAAATATCGTGCACATATTAATTATAATTGCATGATGTTCATGTGCAAGGATACATGTGACTGGAAAAAAAAATAATAATTTCAGTCTGGTATAGCGTGCCATACTGATAGTCTTCTACATGTATGTGTTCTGATATAAAATTGAAATTCTGGATATTGAAATTGAAAGTTTGTGATTTCAAGTTCACGTTATTTGCGTTGGACATTACAAGAGGTGATGATAGAAGTCAGTGATCGTGCCAAGTCCGAAGGTGTGCTTCTCAATGGAGGGGAAGTCATAAAGCACGTCTTGTCAGCAGGAACTGGAATTTTGCCAGAATATCCAGATGGGTCAAAGGTAACATCCTGTAGCTGGGTTAGGTTAGGTTAGGTTAGGTTAGGCGCCTACATGTACATGTAATTAATTCAGATTGCTCATGCAAGCTACAATGTATAACTTTTGATCGATAGTTATCCATTAGAGGTTCCCATTTTAATAAATAAATAATGAAACTTACAGTATTACTTGATTTGGAGGGTTTCCTCTCTGTGTGAAATGATCGAGCTAGAAATGTGAAATAAATTTAACATACACTGTAGCTAATGAGCCTAATGTAGATAATTTTCACTGCCATCTTTTGTAAAAACAAAAAAAATCAAACGTGCAAAAAAAACATTTCGACACTCATGTACGTGTGTTCAATTCCGAGATATTTACTGTATTATACTGGAGAAAATGCATTCACTTTTGCTTACCTCTGAGGTTTCATTGCCTCATGGATATGGCCCGAAGATGATGTTTACGGTAACTCTCGCATAGATCCTTTTCCACTTCCGGACAGAAAAATGCGACCCAGAGCACACGGTCATCGACGACACCAGGAAGATGGAACGGCCGATGGAGTTCATTCTGGGTAAACAGTTCAAGCTGGAAGTATGGGAGTCCTGTATCAAGACGATGAACATGAAGGAGGTTGCAGAATTCACCGTGGAGAAGGGGGTTAGCATGAACAGCGGAGCCATAGATACAGTGTATTTGCTCGACGAAATTAGTATTCAAGTTTACCTAAGTTTGCCTTAAATTTCTTCTCGTGTCCCAAATCTGCGATGTCAGCTGGTGACCAATTATCCTTGGGTGTCCAAGATGGTGCGCTCCGCTTTCGGAAAGGACAAGGGAAAGCACGCTGGCCACGAAGACGAGAAGCCCGGACACTGTTGCGGCATGATGGGCGTGAGCCAGGAGGGCATGGGTCACAAGGACCTCGATGAACTAGTCAAAAATCCCCAAAATCTGAAATTCATCATCGGTAAAGCGCAAACAATACTTTCGATGTCACCTTCTTGCTTTTTTATAATATTTTAGTGCTTTTTATCAGAAGTGTAAGCTGCTTCTCAAGTTGCCATCTCTTAATTAAAAAATCGGTATTTTTTTCTAAGAATTGTTACAAGTGATCAAACCTGGGGAATACGAAAAGGAAACGTGGGAAATGAACGACGATGAGAAGCTTAGTTCCCTCCCTAGACTCAAGGAAGATGGCAACGCCTTGTACCAGAAGAAACAGTATGTGGAGGCCAGCCTCAAGTATGCAGAGGCTCTGGGAAGGCTCGAACAACTGACTCTCAAGTAAACCTAATCAAATATTGCGCCGAATCAATTGTGTAAGCTTTATAAATTGTGCTGATTTCACTTTTCTTCAAACAGGGAGAAGCCAGGCGACGAAGAATGGCTGACGCTGGAGAAAATGAAAATACCTTTTCTGTTGAATTACTCCCAGTGCAAGCTCCTGGAAAACGATTACTATCCGGTCATCGAACACACCACCACAGTTCTGCGACTTGAACCAGGTTTGAATCTCGTATTTTCCAACCTGCAAGGAAAGATGACTGGCTTGAACTGACCGCTAATCACAATCACTTGACCCGGTACTTAACTCTAGATAACGTAAAGGCGCTGTTCAGGAGAGCTCAGGCCCACGTTGGGGCCTGGAATCCCGAGGAGGCTCGCCAGGACTACGAGCGCATCAAAAGCCTGGATTCTAGCCTGACCAACACGGTCAGCAAGGAGCTTAGGAAGCTGGACGAAGAAATCAAGCGGAAAAACGAAGAAGATCGCGTGAAGTTGATGGGGAAATTATTTTGAATAGACTTTTGTATATTTCGATCTTGCTTTTGTAAACCGAACCTTCCAAATATTTATAAACGTGTTCAATGTATACGATGTCGGTTTTATTTTTTAACTATGAACTACAACACTGACAAACAACATCCACGCAAACGTAAAACAAACACCAAGTTTTCAAATAAATTAGCAACAAATTGGGCACAATCTAATACTGAGCTGGGAATGAGATTAAACTGAGTAAATCTGAATGAAGCATGGCACGTGGACTATCTACACTAGTTATACGGATTGCACTTCCAACACTCAAAAATACCTTTGGGACTGAACTCGCCCGCTTGAAATGCTTATCACTTCATTCGAAACCCTAAATTGTTCCTTCGGCACATGCCAGCCTCGTACTTCTTCCTGTCACTCTTCAAATCCTATCGAAAAAGTTTCATTGCAGAAACGAACAAGAATAACTTAAGTAAAAACGTAAAACGACTCATTAACAAACAAGCACTGCCACAGGTGGTGCATCGATCACCGCCCGTGTCCCTCTGCGAGTGGCGTGCTGTCTCGTAACGCACTGCTGTCTCCAGCGCTGCGCATGTAGCTTTGTTATAAACGTCATCATTCTAAAATTCGACGATTTTAGGAATTGCCATAAACGTCCATGGTGCACAGGGAGCCCCTCCGCAGGGTGGCTGCCAATTTGAACTGACTAGGTGTCCGTGTGATTGCCGTGATGCCTTCCAGGCTGGGGGCTGGCTCTCCGGCAGGCACGGTCAATTTGAACTGGTGCAGAATCGAGGTGAGGAACAGGAAAATCTCGATTTTTGCGAGAACGTCTCCAATGCACATTCGTCGTCCTAAACGAATATAAACAACCGATGTTCATTTTTTGGTTTTCATCAAACGAAACATTAAGGTGTCGGCCACGGGATAAGGCAGATACAACTTACCAGTTGAGAATGGCATGAAATATTCCGGTTTAGTGACATGGCCATCCTCGCTAATGAACCGAGATGGATTGAACGTTTCTGGGTCCTTCCATAGTTCGGGGTCCATGTGAACGGCCCATATCAAGGGGAGGACGTGAGCATCCTTAGGAATCGTGTAGCCGCGTAGTTCAGTGGTTCTAAATATCAAATGATATATCATCAACACCCAGCTCCGAAACTTATAATAAGAGGTTAAGAGCAAATTTTCCTAAAGATGCAAATTACCTGATGGTCGATCTGGATGTGCCGAGAGCCAGTACGTTGGACATGCGCTGCACCTCCATAATGGTCGCCTCGGTGTAAGGCAGGTAGGGCAAGTCTTGTAAGCAGGGTAGACGGTCCTCCCCGACGACAGAGTCCAATTCATCCTGGACCCTCTGCTGAATCTCCGGCTGCGTGATCATGTATAGCAGCGCCCACTGAAGAGTATCCTTCACGGGTTCTAAGCCGGTGCTGAACAAGTCCCCGATGATCTGGCAAAGTTGTTGTTCTGTTCCGACAAATAAAACTTCGGTTCAAGACGAGTTTTTTGGTCAGTGGCATAAAATGACTTCTACAAATGCGATCGAGAAGACATCAGGTATGCAGTGAAACTTCAATTTTCCGCATGGGGCCGGGCCTGCGGTTGTGGCGGATATTCGAATAGACAGACAACGGAATACCCACATGTATTTTGTTTTAAAAAACCTCTTGTCAGTTTCTGTTGTTTTTTTAATTTTCTGAGTGCTTAGGCAGTTGTGGTTACTGTGGTAACAATTCTGTACCAGTGCACGCCATAAATTTGAGCTTTGTGTGTGAAAATAATTTGTTTTCCTTTCAAAAAATAATTCAAAAAATTGATATGTTTACCCTTAACAGAAACTGACGGTTAAAAGAGTGCCGGATAATTGAAGTTTCACTGTACTTTGATAACCCATAGTGGCTCTCCCAGAATACTATCCACATTTCATTTTCCAAAAAATGCCATATTCCCTATTTTGTTTTTTGCCAAGCAGGCGCATTTTGCACATCAGCATCATGCTATAATTTCTCCGTAATCAATGTTTACTAACAGTAAATTAATAAACGAGTCCGACATTCCAAAGGAGATCGAGAAAGTGTCAATGGTATTAGTGGGATATGTGCACACCTACCCTTACAGTGGGATTCCCCTAACGGCACATTTGCTTGGCTGGGTAGGTTGCAAAATTTTTGTTTTTCCTAATCCAACCAAATCTAATTAACCTAACTAAACCTAATCTAACCTAACTTATGAGCAATAGGCATAGGTTACGTGAGGTTAGGTTATGTTTGAAAGTTGCCCCACAAAGCCTATGAGCTGTTAGGAGAAGTCCACTTTTGGGAGATGTGCACATACAGTACCCTACTAATACCAGTGGTATTTTTTGAAAGCTTTGCAAATATCAGCACTTGGGCTCACCAGTGAAGTAGAAGGATTTCTTGCGGCGTTCGTCCTTGCAGCAGTTGTTGTTCTCGGCGTCATTCTGCTTGCGGATCTCGATGAGGTAGGCGTCCACGAAGTCGCGGACGTTCTCGGGGTCAAGGGTCGCCTTGTGCTGTTCGACGATGTCGCGGAAGAAGACGAACATCTCATCGCGATTCTGAACGATCTTATGGTAGGCCCAGTTGATGCCGGGCACGAACCTCAGGCCAGAGATGAAGTTGACCGGTGCCGAGAGGGTGAACAGCTTCAGGCCCTCGTCCATGAGGTGCAAAAAGCGTCTGAAGCGGTCATCACGATGGTCAAACCGGACACTCATCAGCATGCTGCAAATGACGTTGCTCAGCGAGCTGGCCAGCAAACGGTGCATGTTGTAAGCCAGGCCCTTCTTGGCGGACATCACCTTCAGCATGGTTCGCACCTCGTTCTGGAAGAATACTCAAATGTTAGGTTCGCAAAATTACGTGTAATTGACGGAGTCTGGACGAAAATTTCACTATAATCTCACCATTATCCTCCTCTCCAAGTCATCCCGGTTCTGCGTGTTTCTGGCGCCGAAGTTGCGCAACTTGTCGTGGACAAATCGCCGCTGCTCCTTCCACAACTCACCTTCCGTATTCACGATGCCTGTAAAACGAAAATGAAAAGGGTTTTTGTCAGACAGGTTTTTCCTCTTTCTGCTAATCTGCTTCGGGTGCATGAAATTATGTTAGTAGAGTCTGCTCCAGTAATTGCGCATAAAAAAAACTCGTCTTCCCGTTATTTGCTCCAGGGGTGGGAACCGCTAAACCCCCTGTGCCTGGCCTAATTCAAGGCTTGCACGTTTCCTACTCATCCTTCATGAATGGACACTTTCTCTCTATGCAGAATTTTCTTTCTATAGCGGTGACATTGCATTAAATACTGTGGTCAAACTAATTAAGCTTAGCTTCTCCTTTTCAATATAGCCTAATGAAATGTCGAGCAATTCATATAATTTTCAATATTTGCCACTTTTCCTTTTTTGAAAACTGATCAACTAATTAGTTTCTCCTTCTCAATACAATGAAATTCTGAGCAAATAATATAATTTTCAATATTCACCGTCACTTTTTATTGAAAGCGTGGTCACACTAATTACCTTCTCCTCTTCAATATACCGAAATTTAGAGCAAATGATACAGATTTCAATATTCATAGCCACTTTTCCTCATTGAAACTGGTCAATCAAATTAGTTTCGCCACTTTTCGCCACTTTTCCATATTGAAATTATCGGGAATTCTTCAATTCTCCAAAAATAGAATTTAAGCATTACATCTTCATTTGTAACAGGTTGACCACACAATTTTTTATTTCCTTGATTTCCAGCTTAGTCATGTTACTTTATATATCTTGTTGAACCATTTTTCATTGATATTTTTATTTTTTTTGTGGTTTTTATGTTTTTATTGATTAACTTTCTGCTAGTTGTTATCCCTTTCACCACTTATGTACTTTCGAGAAGGGAATGTCTAGCCAACATATTTCTAATTCTCTGATTTCCAGATATTGCATTCACCTTTTTAAACCCCACTGATTTTACGATTCTTTCGTTTGTTTTTGTTTCGAGAAAGCTATCTTTCGAGTAAATTTAAACTTTCCGTTCTAATAGAAAGAAACACACCGTTCACATTTTCTTACATAAAAAGTTCAATGTCTCCAATAAAACCGGAAGTGGTCATCTACTCACCATAGCCTCCCAGGATCTGCGTGAACTCGGTCTGCGGTCGTCCAGTGAAGGCCTCCTGCCGGAAGGCGTCCCTGATGAGCTTGTGGTCAGTGAGGATGACCACCAGCTTGTTGCCCAGGAAGAGGCGGTAGATGGCTCCGTACTTGGCGGCCAGCTGAGTGAGGTTCAGCTGGACGTTGTTGCCCTTGAGGAACGGAAGGTAGCCGAGGAGGGGCAATCCCCTGGGGCCGGGGGGCAGGCGACGCTGTCCGAGAAGGGTCAAGGCGTAGCGGGCGATCAGACAAACACTCACGAAGACCAGAAGCTGGAAGAGAAGACGATCTTCCCACTCCAGGTACACTAGGGAGTGCAAAAGGCGGCCCAGGACGCGGAGCAGCATTGTTACTCGGATTGTGGAACGATGGAATGGTCGGGGAAAAACTGATTCGTCGTGTTATTAACCTCGTGGTGGAGTGACCAACAGGTTGACAATCGTGTTCAATGACGGCGTATATCCCTGCACACGAAGTCTCAGGTGTAACGAACCTCCCCGACTTAGGTCGTGCTCCGAGATGGAGTGAGCGGCTCGTCGATCGGGCCTTATATACGCCCCCTCAGCAAAATTAGGCCAAGAACAGCTTGCCCCCCTCCCTAACCCCCTCCCCTCAGTAGCCAGCCAGGTGACGAAGAGGAGGAGCTCGCCAGCGAATGAGAGGACAACCTAGAAATGTCCAACCGGCGCGGACACCGGCCATCAGTTGGCTGGGGACCCTACACGGTTAGTAATACTGCCAGTCACGTTAGAATCACCAGAAATGACAGTATGCGTCAATATTTTCGCGACCCTACATGGTCAATAGTTTACTGTCAGTAAAAAGCTCAGTATTATCATGGACTTCGTCGAGTAAGGTTCTAAAGTACCACGGATCAAAATGAAAGGCAAAAGTCTATTTGGAGACTTACGAGGCTTATTTAGCGATAATTTCAATACTTGGCAATCTTGAAATAGGAGCAGATTTTCATCCATTATTTGCATCGTTTTTGCTAGTCTACCATTTTGAATTTGGAAAAATGATGTTCGAAAT
>JAQGAF010005547.1:0-11852 GCA_034687865.1 Kryphioiulus occultus | reverse complement strand
ACGACGAGAAAAGAACGACACCTGGAAAGTGTAATTCAAATCGGAACGAAGTAAATCGTGAATAAAAAAATTATCAGTATAAATTGCTGATATTTCTGTCAATCATGCGCTCGAGTAAGGTCTGCTGAATAACTGGTAAGTTAATTTTTTATTGATTTGCGTTTTTAAAAAACCGTATAAAATAAAATGTAACATTAGGAATTTAACTCTAAATTTAACTCCTTCACCGGCTTAACGTTGGAAGTCGGGGATAAAATGAGATCGAGACCTGGAAAGTTATTCCAGGACGGGTCCCCGATGTTTGACGTTGGGGAGATGACGCTCGATGCCCTGTTGATGACACGTAAGAGGAGGAAGATATGGAGAATAACGAAGGTTTCTTTTTTTCATTTAGATCAACGACAATGAGGCCATTACATTTGAAAAAGAGCAATACCAATTGTTTCCAAGGAACAAAACTAAGGTATTTATAGGCAATGGAGCAGCTAGGTCACTTAGTGGAGGGTGACACAGATCGATAATGATCAACTGGATGGTGTTGCCCTCTCTGATTGAAAAGTATTACATGTAGTGTGTGCTTCTTACACCCCCCCAATGATAGGCAAGTAGCTAACAATTTAATATTAAAAGAAGAGCAGATGCAACTAGGGTGTAGATAAGTGGTTGATCGCGACAAATGAGAAAGTACAATAGCGTTGGAAAGAGTTATAAAAACTGTTGATGACACAATTCAATTCAATTCAACTCGGTACCCTACTGTCAGTAATTTAATACCATGTGGTAGGGGGTGTAGTCCATCAACCCAAATTAAGATTCGGTGGGTTCCACCACGACATCATTGTCAAATTGAATTTCTCGAAGCTTAAGGCTATCCTTTGATAGAGAATTCCAACGTCGAATGGCATGCAGAAAGTAAGACCAATAGTAAGAATCCATATGGGAATGCGATTCCATGAGTGGATTGGCATGATAAGTTCTACCACCTTGGTGGTTTCGTTTAAAAATTCCCGCCACCAAATTAGCATTTTCGGGTAAATTAAACTTTTCAAAAAGATTCAGGCTAAAAGCATCCCATCTGGATCTCAGGGTGTCCAACTGGAGAATCAAGTGGTTGATGGCGATTAATGAAAAAGTACCATAGCGATGGAAAGAGTTATAAAAACTTTTGATCACACTTTCGAAGATATAGAGAATAACGAATGTTTTTTTTATTCCTTTAGATAAGTGACAAGAACATTACTCTTGGAAAAGAACATGACCAACTGCCTCAAAGAAACAAAACTGAGGTATTTATAGGCTAATAGAGCGGGTGACATTGGTCGATAACGATCTATCGGATGGTGTTGCTCTCTTTGATTGAAAAGAACGGGATGTAGCGTCTACTTCTTATGCACCCCCCCCCCCAAATGATAGACAAGTAGCTAACAATTTAATATTAAAAGAAGAGCAGATGCAACAAGGGCGTAGATAAGCAAGTGGTTGATCGCGATTAATGATAAAGTACAATAGCAGTGTAAAAGAATTATAAAAACTGTTGATGACACTAGAATGTATGGAGAATAACGAAGGTTTCTTTTATTCATTTAGATAAATGACGAGGACACTACACTTGGAAAAGAACAAGACCAACTGCCTCAAAGAAACAAAACTGAGGTATTTATAGGCTAATAGGGCGGGTGGCCTAGTGGAGCGTAACATAGATCGATAACGATCTATCGGATGGTGCACATGTTACCCTCTCTGATTGAAAAGTACAGGATGTAGCGTCTGCTTCTTACAGCCTCACAAATAATTGCCTACAGTTTGAGCAACTCGTTTGAATTCTTTTTATGCATCAATCAGTTATATATTCATCTTCTGTGGTTAACTAATTCTATACGTACATGCGCAAAAGTAACGTTGTGAATGGTTCCAAAAGTTTTCATCATGTAATTCCATCTTTTTTGGATATTAATCGTGAATTATGAAAAAAAACTGAAAAAGCACATTTTTGATCGTAGCAACTGACTGGTTAGGTCGATTTCAATTTCGTTTGCGCCAAAATTAATCGTTTTTAATGGGCTTTCATTTAAGGTATTACAAGATATGGATTGCAATTGAAAAATTTTAACTTGGGGTCAATGGGGGTCAGGGAGTGGGTCACTCTATCTCATTTCGTTTTTATAATATTCAAATGATAATGTTCAATTCATAATAATCAATTGAGCAACCTGTATAATCGGTCGTTTCCGGATTTATATCAAATCATTTGTGTGCACCTATTTAATATAGATATGTTTACAGTACTTGCTCGAACCCTTATTGTTGCAGGCGAAATGCGAAGTAGTTGACGACAATAACATTTGTAACACACCCCAGTGTGTGGCTTTATCTCAACGGCTGAGCCAGAGGATGGACCAGAGAGTGGATCCGTGCGACAACTTTTACAAATATGCTTGCGGTGAATGGAAGGACACGAACACCATTGACGATAACACAATTCATTCATCATATTCCAGCGAACCGTTTGAAAGAGTCAACAATGAACTAAAAAGTGAGTCATTGCATTTTGCCCTGGGCAATGGGACATGTGGTTTGGTTCAAGAAAATTCACTAAAAAGTATTTTCAGGCAAGTTGACTTTAATTTCGGCATAGATGCTTGTAAACATAACGTTGCTTGAGTGCCAACAAAACTCCCTTGTTGAGGATATACAGTATTACTATCTATCGTAAGTGGGCTGAATTTATTAAATTATTGATGGATTTTCGACAAGTAAGCTTTATTGTGCTCCAGAATAAATGAAGATTAGTTTAAAAAGCCCACAACTACTAGAGTGACATCTAGCGAGAGTGAGAGACGAAATGTCTGCCCAGTTATGTTTGCAGAATGACGAGGTTCACATGTTCAATAACTGGCCTGCCAGAAGTCCTGACTTCATGCCTCGTGATTTTTTGTTGAGTTGGGGCCGTTGCCCAAAAAAGGAAGTTTATCGGACAAAGCCGCACACTTCCCGCATTGGAAGAACGCATTGAACATGTTCTTGGAAATGTTTCTCTGCAACCTCAGGATTTTCTGCTGCGGATTGTGAATGCCAAGGGTTTAGAACTTTTCGTTGTCAAAACATGGCCATATGTATAATTTTAAGTATTTCAAACAAATGCTCATGTATTCTGAAACACAATAAAGTTTACCTATAAAGAAAATCCACCAATAACTAACTAATAGAAATATATAGCCCATTCACAATTTAGAGCGCCCCACATCACCCATATATGAGCGGCCATTTTGTCTCTCACTTTCGCTAGATGTCACTTTGATTTTAATCAAATTTTCCATTATTCTGGAACATAATAAAGCTTACTTGGCGAAAATCCATCAATAATTAATAAAAATACAGCCCATTTACAATAGATATCACTCACTCCGTATATTGTAGCCCTTCGCATAAATACAAATTTTCATAGAGCCGTCGAATTTTACTGTGAATTCATAATCCATTCTTAATAATAATTAACAGGAATGTATATCGCTAAGTGCTGAAGATTGTGAAAAACGAGACACGGTCAATTAAAGCAAATTTTCATTATCATTCCCAAACAGCTCTTTTGGAAATTAAGGAGGAAGAGGTTAGCCCTGCCGATGACCTAACCGCGTTTAAGAAAGCCAGACAATTTTATCGCAGCTGCATGTTGGAAACAGTAATCGAGACGAGGGGATTTCAACCAGGTAAATTAGCGCAAATCTAAAATTGCTTTCAAAAAATTCAATATAAATTGGCTTATAATAGAAAAAAAACCATTCAGAAACGAATTATCCTTTCCCAGCGAAAAAGTTGCTGGACACCATTGGCACGATTTATGACAAAGATTCATTTGGCACCGGCAAGCTCGATATCACAGATTTATTCTATCAGTTATTAATCAGAAACGGCGCTCCTTTCTTTGACGTCGACACATGCGTCGATCCCGAATACTACATTACGGTAAATGTCTAAATACATGTATACGTGGAATTAAAAAAATGTTCGAGTTTTCAATTAGCTGTCTTCTACACTAACTTTCCTTTCAGATATTTTCGCCCGGAAGTTCCGCTATATCAGGCCTATCCAACCATAATTACAGAGTGCTTATGCATCGTTCAATGGTAAAACGTCTGGTATAATGAGAAATAGTAATGACTACATCAGTCGTTATTACATACTGCATGTGACTATCTCATAAATTCATTAAGAGGAATTTGGGAGAAAATACCCTTGATGGATTTGAGATAAAAATCTATGAAACCTCAATGTCTCAATCTTTAAAAATCGCATGGCTACTAGAAAATATGCAACTATGCATACGGTATAACTAAATCCTGATCAATTTCAGTTCGAAGCAGGATTGATGTCGACGGAATCAAGTATAGCAAACGAAAAGGATGCTACCATTGATGGATCATTACTGCACAAGTACATGCGGGTTAGTTCGTTAACGTTACAACACTCTTTAGGGTATCTTTGTGGACATTTTTCCTGACCGAGCCGACTTGTTTTAGATGTCCATTAACAAGAAAATAGACGATAAAATGTTCAACATGCTCCAGTCTTACTTCCAGAGAGAGGCAAACGACTCGAAACAAATGGCTTTAGAAAAGGAGCTGAAGAACTTTATTACGGAATTGCGCGATGTAAGTCGCAATATGCTGAAAAGAAATGCTGACACGTGTATTATAATGTCTGTAAGTCTGTTTCAAACTTCATTTTCACAGGTCTTTCCGACGTTCATGAAGTTGAGAAAGGCTGATGAGGAAAAAGAAACTTATGTGACATATACGATTGATGAACTTCAAACCTTGTTCGAAGAGGTATTTTAAACGCCTCATTTCCATATTCACTTCTTCGTATACTAACAATTCTTATGATTTAGATTAATTGGAAAATGTTGCTAGAAAAACTATGCCAGCGTACTTTAGAAAACGACCAAAAAATCGTCGCGGTATCTTATCCACCTTATCTGAAAGATCTCCAGAAACTCTTTCGAAAATTCGGTCCTTGGTAAGTTTCTTTAGCTTATTAATTTTAATATAATTTAGTGACTAAAGTAATGCCATTGTCAATGCTCTTTCAAGGGTAATCAACAACGCAGCTCTCGCACTCTACTCTCGTGACGTCCTCTGGGAGTTAATGGACGCGAAGGTGAGCTTTAATGGATTGTAAATGTTATCAAACGATTCTTTTGTGCAATTGTTCTTTAAAATCAACGATTATCGATTTCATTTTTTTCAAATTTCGCCTACCGCGTTCGCAAATTATGGTTACAAAACACATTCTTGACTAGAACGAGAAAACGGGAGTCACATTAAATTACAATGAGGGGGGGGGGGCGTTTTGGCGGAAGGCGTGATGGCGGAGGGCGTTTTGGCTGAAGGCGTGATGGTGGCATAAAGGTAGAGAGCGAGAGAGCGAGCGAGAGAGAGTACATATGCATAGGGCTTCGTAAGTCTCACATGTACATGCATAAGCTTACCATATGAATTTCACAACTTTCAGAAAGGTGTTAATCGATGGAAATATTGCGTTCATGCAACAAAAAAGGCAATTCCACGTGTACTGTCAGCCATGTACGTCAGAAGTTTTCCTCGTGAACATTTAGTACGAATTGAAAGCAAGGTAAGATTGAGACCCGTTGAAGCAGTAAAAATACACTTCCAGGATATATTTGAAGAACATGAAAAACATTTTCGAAACTATCGATACTTTATATCCAGATAAGCGATGTTTTCGGAAACATAAAACGAAGCTTTCAAACAGTCATGAATAGCAGCTGGATGGATAGTGTTAGTAAAGAGAAAATAGCAGACAAGGTAATAGCAGGATGTTGAGTTTTCTATGAATTGCGAGCAATTTGACAAAACATATCCATTTGCAGATAGAAGGAATGAATTTTTCCGTAATGATCGATGACGCTGTCTATAATAATACCTCCCTCGAAATGTCTGTCAAAAACGTGAGTGTAAATAGTGTAAGTCGTCATACAGTATGCGGCGAATAAAAAAAAAGTTCGTCACTTGCAGTTCACCATTTACGAGAGGGGTTTCTTCGAAAACGTTATTTCGGCGTACCAGCTAAGTCGCTTGAAATCACATGACATTAGCAATATTACTGAGTCAAAATCGGAGTAAGCGTTAACTTCCGTAATTGTATGCCAAAAAAACATCGGCGTATTTATCATCACTTCCTTGACCCTTAATTCTCGAACATTCCAACAGGAAGCTCATCGAGGGCTACTCCTACGACGTCAATGCTTTTTACTATTTCAAATTTAATGCTGTGGGTAAGATATATGTAGTTCTCAAAGATACTAGAACCATGCACAAGAATATAATAACTTAATAAGCACATTTCAACGTTAACATGAAGTCAACTGTTTTCCATCACTCCAGCACTCACGTTAGGGATTCTGTCTCCTCATATCCATTTTCTCGACGAACCCAAGTACATCACATATGGAAAAATAGGTTGCGTCATTGGCCATGAGATAGCACATGGATTTGACCCTGACGGTGAAGATTTATAATGATTGGATGTTTTTTTTTAATACCATGCACCAATAATGAGCAGGTGTTTTCGCCTAGGTATCCACTATGACGAGAATGGCAATTATAAGGAAACGTGGCTGTCATTTTGGACGAGATGGCTTTACCGAATTAAACTTGATTGCTTCAGGAAAGTGTACAAAACTGCAAAGGTGGAATTCTTAGGCCGTGAAGAAGCTGTTCAAGTAAGTGCATTAATGTTGACTGTACGTTCGAATCTGAAGCTAGTCACCACATCACATATCTTCTGCAATCTTTCGAAGTCTCCTAAAGTCCTGCAAATTTATAAACGTGTACGCCTCGTAGGTTAATGGAAATCGTACACTGGACGAGTTTATGGCTGACAATGCTGGAATTGACATCTCGTTCCAAGCTTATCAAAGTTTGGAAAATCAAAGCAGATCTGATGGACGGTTGCCTGGACTGAATCTCACACAGGGGCAGTGGTTCTTCTTGAGTACTGCTAACGTAAGAATAGCCACGCTTGCATTTCAAATTGCTGCCCAAACTTCAAATAATTTCAAGGTCACCTTCTTAATCACTTTAGTATTACTGCGCCACAATGACTCCAATGCGTTATCTTATTTCCCTGGAAACCTCTACCCACTCCCCTGCACCGGACAGGCAAGCTTCTTCGACATTTTTGTTTGTTAACGTCAAGATAATATATTCAAGAATAACATATGTTGCTCGTCTTATATAGGCTCAATGCCTTATTGATGCATTCGGATAAGTTTGCCGAAGAGTTTCATTGTCCTCTGGGTTCGCCAATGAATCCAAAGTCAAAATGTCGGATGTGGTGATTTGTAGTAAGTATCGCACGACAATGTCTGTACTAAAATCTTGCCGTAATTTCCACCATTACAAGGATTTCATAATTTGTATGTCCTACAAAACACAATGTCAAGCGCTTGAAACGCTTCCTGGTACCTGTGATCTAATACATGTTTTCGCTTTAGGGTGAAATTCAGACGTTTTTATTGCCATTGATATCTAATATACAGTGTATAGTAGGAAAAAATCGGCGCAAGAGGACTGTTGCAAAATGCCGACCAAAAAGATTATCGAACGACGGAATATTAATTCTCTGTTACCTAAATTCTGCAAACAAACTCTTGTTTTTATAAAATCAGAGTCTCTTGATCACCGGTAGAAAAACTTATGTGTGGCAGGCACAACAGCAAAAAGAACAAAAGACAGGCAAATAGCCAGTTTGAAATTCTATTGCTTCGTTGCGCTTATAATGTACTTAAGATCTTTATTAGCATGCATGAAATGCAACATCATATAAATGTTATTAAAATTATTGTGCCCAAAGACTCACTGCTTGCACTCTCTGTTGAAAAAAACGTTACAGCGATACCTTATTAGCGGAAAGTTTTGTTGTGGAAAAATGATGCATTAGCAAGCCTGAATTATATTTGAAAACTTGATGCATTTAATTACAGGTTAATCGCAAAGTATAAATTTACCAAATAATGACGGATGGGTTGACACATTGAGAGACTTGTTTGTGAAGGAAAGGTCATAAGTCTGCCGTTGGAGTAGCTTCCTCTTTCGATACTACACACATACCGTATTTGCATACTTTATCGCGATACCAGGCCTTAACTTCGGGGTAAAAACATCGTGGATACTATTTGCACAGACCAATACTGTCTTGGTCTTGTCGATATTTAGGCAACATTTCCTGTAGAAACAGTTTCTGGGTACAGATTTCCTCAAAATATTTCCACATTTCAGCAAGGAAACTTGTTTTCGGAATCATGTTTGGCTCAAATGTTTCTCCAAACATGTTCCCATGTTAGAAATGTGGAAATATTTTGAGCAAATCTGTTTCCAGAAACCATGTTTCTGGCTAGGAAGCGTTTGATAAGTGTGGACAATGCCCATTATACATAGATTGTTTATTCACAAGAATCCAAGTACCGCTGTTGCAGCTAAATTGCATGTTCTGTACTAATTATCCCACTCCCCAGCTCGAAAACATGGAAGCAATAGTATCTAAGTTACTGTCCCCCGCCCCCCAACACCCACCACGAGCTTTCTTAGAATTGTTTCCTGAAATACTAACTCCAAGTAGGTTCACTTACATTTTCGGTATTTGCATTTGTGTATCTTAGTGTAGGCTCCTTTGGCGCGATACGGTTAAACCGCAAGTCTACGCATGTTTATCCAGGTGATTTTTTCCCTCGAGATAAGTTCGACCACTGTTTAAGAGCTACTTTGACAATTCTTTGCGGGAACTAAGAGGTTCTGAGTGCCAATTAATGCACCATTTGAGTCTCACGAAGCTGCTCAACCTTCTATACAACTTTCTGTGCAACAATCAGTGGGATGGTAGATCTCAATGAACGGAATTCTAACAGCTCTGGCATGAACATAGAGACTGAAATACCTCCTTCGCCGCCGAAGAACTGCTGGACATGGCGATCGGCCCTGGAAAGGACCCTCATCATCACATTGGTCATCTTGATAGGGTTGGTCATCGCGGTCGTGGTTATCATAACCATTTTCACGATGTCCAACCAAAACAAGGTAAATTGTGACAGAATGAAAACGATGCCTGGAAAGGCTATCGGACTGCCCACGTCCGTTGAACAAGTAACAATGCATGTATGTACTGTATATACACATTTCCTCCTGAATTTCATCCGATTTCTTACAGACAAACGTCGGGATTAGAGCAGCAAATACAAAAAAGCACTGCAGCTTATTTCTGATTAAAAAAAAATATTTAAAAACATTCGTATGCACGCCAAGTTAACATTGACCCCTAGTTTCCGAAACAAACAAAAACTGCGGTTTCATGCGGCTATCACTGCAGTTTTCCATGCTAGGAAGAAGGCTCAATGTTTACAATTCAAAATGTTACTCAAGAGAGAATTCTATATTACTGAAGACAAAATTCAATTCAATTCAGTACCCTGCAATCACCAAGGATGTGTCATGTGGCCATCATCAACCCAATTTAATCGGGTATGTTGTCACAGTAAGGTGGAAACCAGCATCATTGCTGAATTAAATGCCTCGAACCTTATTGCTATCTTTTAGAAGAGAATTCCAACGTCTGATGGTATGCAAAAAGTACAACCAACGATATGCACCCGAATGGGCGTGCAATTTCAATAGCGGATTTGAGTGACAGTGTCTACCACCTCGGTGGTTTCTTTTAATGATTCCCTCCACAAAACTATAGAATTTTCTTTCGAGGTAAACTTTTCAAAGACATTAATGCTAAGAGCTAGCCTCTTGCCTATACTCATGCCTATGTCTCTCAAGAAAGAATTATAGAATTCTACGTTACTCAAGAAAGAATTGTAGAATTCGATGTAACTCACAATCCTGCCAAAATTTTAGTTTGGATTGATGGCTTCACCCCTTAGAAGGGTGAAATGCAGTGGCGGATCCAGAATTTTTTTGGGAGGATCTGGCTATTATATCTAGTGTAAATTGTTTTAGTTAAGGGGTGGTTTCAGCCCCCCTTCTCCATTGTGCTTTGAAGAAATAGCGATTTTCAAAAACACTCTGCACATTGATTGCAGATCCAGACTACTTAAAATGCTGCAATTAAGTAGGGCCAAAACACATAACAGGCACGAAATAATTGAACAATCTTCCGCGTCCCTTTTTCATTCTCGTCACCGTCCCGTAAATATTGTCTCTCGATACATTTAACAGAAGCTTAATTTGCATCATACTGATGTGTTTTGAAATGGAATTTTACGGTCCGAGACATTCATTGCAACAATGATGTTGGGGTTCACCCTACTGCGACAACATTTGTCAATTAAATTGGGTTGGTGAATTACACCCTCCTGCCACACGGCATATCTTTGCTGACTACAGAGTACTGAGTTGAAATGAATTGAAGAATTTTGTTCGAACGCGCATTGCAGGAAAACGGCAAAGGTGTTAAATCTAATCAGATTTGCGACACACCCCAGTGTGTGGATGTGGCTCACCGCCTGATCCACAGCATGGACCACAGCGTGGACCCATGCGACAACTTTTACCAATATGCATGTGGCGGATGGCAAGAAGCAAACACCGAACGTCGTGGCGTCAAGCTTGACATGTTTTTCGATGAAGCAGAAGAAAAAATCAACAATATGCTAAAAAGTGAGATGAAATTTCGGGAAAAACCAATCAATTCTAGATAAAAGATATTTTACAATTAAATACCATTATATGGAGTCATGCTACATGATTGTAATGATGCTACATTTTTGAATTTCATAATCATCCTTAAATAGCGCTTTTGGAAATTGAAGAGGAAGAGGTTAGCCCAGCTGATGACTTATTGGCGTTTCAAAAAGCTAGACAGTTTTATCGCAGCTGCATGTTGGAATCCGTAATCGAAGAAAGGGGGTTTAATCCAGGTAAGCTTACGCAAACTGTTTGAAGAAAATGTCAGTTTAAAATCATTTAATAATGAATTGAACATTCGCAGTGAAAACGCTGCTAGACGCCATTGGAAAGTTTTATGATGAAGATTCATGGGCCACCCGATACCTCGATTTGACAGATTTACTCTACCAGCTATTAATCAGAAACGGCGCTCCTTTCTTTGACATCAACACATACGTCTATCCCATCAGCATAGTAAATTTCTAAAAACTGATTTATAGAAGCGGGCATGTTCAAGATTTCAACTCGCTGTCTGCTTTCAGATTTCTTTGCCATCACATTCTGCTGTCATATCCGGATACAAGAACAGAGTGCTGATGAATCGTGCAATGGAACAGACTATGGTAACGACAAAAATACACTAGGACACGCAGGACCGCCATGGTATTCAATATCTAAAAAGACTGCTTAGTTTGCAATTTTTGATCATTTTCAGTTTGAAGCAGGAATGATGTCGACCAAGGAATCAAGTGTTAAAAGTGAAAACCTCGCCAACAATGATCATGCAGAATTGCTCTCCATAATGAAAGAAAAGAACGTTAGCTCAGCATTCCTATACAAGTATATAAAGGTTAGTTAACTGATTTTAAAAGTTTCTAATGCGTTACATAGGAGTTTCTTTCTAACCATGCTGACTTTTGTTAGATGATCGTTAACAAGGCAAGCGACGGTGAAATGTTCAACATGCTCCAGTCATACTTCCAAAGAGCAGCAAACAACACGAGACAAATGACTCTGGAAAAAGAGCTGGAGAATTTTATCAAGGATTTGCGTGACGTATGTAGAAATAGTGAAAAAAGATCTCGTGCACTCTTAAAAATAAAGGTGTTTGAGAGGTTCTTTAGCCCTTAACATTTAAAAAGGTGATATATTTCACCCCTAGCT
>JAQGAF010005546.1:0-11853 GCA_034687865.1 Kryphioiulus occultus | reverse complement strand
GGGTTGATGGACTACACCCCCCTACCACATGGTATTAAGTTACTGATAGTAGGGTACTGAGTTGAATTGAATTGAATAGATGACGATATAGACGAAGATTATAAGCAGAAGGCGCATTTCAAATAAATGGTGAAAACATGTCGCATCTGCTTTTATGGGGATCGACACTACATTGTTCGTGTGTAAGGTAGGTTTTCTTCAAGCTAGCTTAGCGTCTGCATATAAACGTAGCTGGCATTTTAAAGGGAAGGGACCAGTGAGGTTAGCAACTTGGATGACATCAGTAAGAATCATCAATTTGTAACAGGATGTGCTGGAAACAAATTTATCATGAGTGCGCCATGTTAGATTCCAGAGCTAATTACGAGCTTTTCTGACAGAGATAAACTGGAGAGGGCTAACGACGGCGGAGGCAGACGCTGCAAGAGGGAGACTGCGACGCCACCTACGATTTCCGGTTTTCTTGGGTGGAAATGAGCAGATCCTTCCTCGGCCATCCCGAGAACATCCGAAAACGATTTGCGCCAGCGAACGACTACAACGAGCGCGCATTTCTTTTATCTTAATCTCGCAGCCATTTCTCAGAAACCGTCATACCATTTAATTCGGGGGCCAATTTCCCCCCCAATTCTCCTCGGGGCACGCCATCCCCCCTTTTCTTTCCCATCCGTCCCATTATTAATCTTCACTGAATCCCCTTCCTCCTTCGCCAAAGAAATGCCATCCCATTTAGTGCCTAGCCAGAAACCCCCTTCAACGCAATTCTCCCGTGTTTCCCGACAACCGGAAGCAGTTCCTCCCCAACAGTCTACTTCGATTTCCAACATGAAAGCCCCCAACCCCCTCACGAACCCATGCTATGCTTAGTGCGACACTCAAATGGAGACTTTTCATCTGAAATTAGATGGCGCTGCTAGTGTTGTGTGAATTTTTTGTTGTTGTTGGAAATACAAATGTTGTTTGTTGGCTAAAAATTCAGATTAGTGATTTTTGACGTTTCAAAACAGTTGGCTTAACAGTTGGCTCTACAACAGTTGGCTTTGCAGCGAAGACAACGAAATTGCCTATTCATGGCTTCACTGCACGCCCCTCATGTTCTTATGGTTTTGGTGTGTTTTGGGCACTTTGGCACTCTCCATATGCCAAAACACAAGATGGCCATAATGAAAATAACGAGAAAATTCATCAAGCAACGAGTCATTTGGTATTACAGTGAAACTTCGATTATCTAGCACTGGTTAAACCGTCAGCATGGCAACAAACAAGAACCGATTTTTTGCAAGGAAAACGAAGCATTTTCACAAACAAAAGTAACATTGTACAAAGCACTGTCCGAGCACTCAGAATGTTTTAAGAACAACAAAAACTGAGTTTTTAATTAAACCAGGTAAGCATATGTATGTACACTGTGCAGTACATGTGTGTATTCCGTTATCCGTCTATTCGAATATACATGTACGCCACACCCGAGGTCCCGACCCCTGGCGGATAATCGAAGTTTCACTGTATTAGAATACGAGCAAACCTTCCCTTACAGTGGCTTCCTCTAACAGCACGTAGGCTGGGTAGCTTGCAAATTTTACCTTTGTCCCAGCCTAACCAAGAGGCATAGGTTGGACTAGTTTAGGTTACATCGTGTTAGGTTATATTTGCAAGTTGCCCTGCAAAGCCATTGAGCTGTTAGGAGAAGACTACTTTCGCGAGGTGTGCATATACTGTACACAGAGTCATTTTTCTATTCATTTCTTATCGAAACGTGTTAAGCCGACCAATATTGAAGGAATATTATTTGTGCAAATGTCACTTGAGAGTCATTCAGCAAAATTGGTGAGCAAAGCCTTCGCTTACTGCATGTATAGATTTTTTGGCCTTATTTTGACTTCCTACACCGAGCATAAAGTGTCATATCCGTGGTCTGCACTTTCAACTGTGCATCACACGAGGGAGTGATCGCCGCCCCCTCGGCACATAGAGGAGGTGAATCATTCACACTTCCGGTTGTACTTTGATTTTCCTAGCATCGCTCTCTCCATCCCATTTTTCACCCTCCTCTTTTCATAACAAAATCTCAATTTCTGCTCTTCTCCCCCGAGCATCTTTCACGTTAAATAAATATTAACTTTGGTAGTAATTTGTTGATCGGAATAAATCACGCGAAATCGATGCATTCCAGAAAAAGTGCGCCGCGCACGCCCTCTTACGATGCAAAGACTTGACGGTGATGTTTGCGACCACCGGCCCTGGACATCCGAGTGCTTTCGAATCTCAACAGTGAAACGCAAATAATCTGCGAGTGACATTTTCATAAAGGGAAAGTTTTATCCATGGCTGCTTATTTTTCTATGTGGCATGAAAGTCTGGAGGTCAACGTGGTAATGCATTTAAATCAGAATTTTTAAAGGTTTGATATGAAAAACCATTGTTTTACGTCCTACTAGAGCCTGTTTTTGGTGCAAGACGCTGCAAAATATCTCAAAAACGTTGAACGTGGATTCCAGCCACTCCACAGACACCCTGTCAAAAATTCCGACGAATTACTGGAATGTCAAGTGGGCAAAAGTATGAGTGGGCACAGTATGAAAAATGTCATTCACAATTTAATTAAAAGTAGTAAAATTGTTAACGTACTTGCATTATGTTATATACATTACATAGTTTATGTAACAGTACCAAAAACATTTGCAAAAATAAAGAAAGACTTAAAAAAATAAAAATACTTTTTCACTGCAAAAAAAGTAATGGCACAGTATGACACAAATTTCCTGACACTGTCTTTTATTTTATAACACAACACATTCACACATGTTCTACTAGTCCTGATATAAGCTTAATCACTGTGTTGATGTTTAAGCTGTGTGGGATAAAGTAGCGTTGGAAATCTTCATTTTAGTTAATATATCAGCACTACTCCAACATATGTGAATGTGTTGGGCCATAAAATGAAAGGCAATGACAGGAAATCTGGGCAGGAGGACACATTGAACGTCTCCTATAGGTTAATCATAATGTACCATAATACAGGGTTTCCGAAAAATAATGGTGCAGTTTTGATCGTTAATCACTTAAAAACTAAACTATTTCGTTGTAATTCTTTCTTTGTAAAAGAATTTGCGCGTACACAAATAATAATAATTTAAGTAAAGGTCATTCAGTAGTAAAAAAATTTAATTCGCTTAGCCCGTCGAGTTTTTAATTGCAAATTGCTGCATCGAGCACTTGTTTTCTGAATGAGATATTAATTGGGGATTCGATCGTCGCGCAAATCGGTTCGCGAATGACTAAGTCAGACTAATAACTAAAGAGCTGAAGTCTATAGGTGCAATTTGAACGATTACAGCCAGAGCCTCTCCGAATGAATCTGGTCAGACAATGGTATTGAATGAAAATATCGAAAATCAAAGCTAGAAAATAGCGGGGGTGGCAAGCTGACTCGAGACAATGAAAGCCGCTGAGTGATAAAAGCATCGAGCAATTCGGAGGGCATCAGCTACAATGACGAAGAGAAAATAAAAAGGGAGGGTAGGCCTAAAAGCAAAAAATGTATAAATTAGATTAAAGGAAAGTAAATGCAGTGCATTTAATGGAACTGGAATCACGATTGACACAAAACGATTTACCATCGCGCACAATGGCCAAGCATGGCTAAGTATTTCACCTGGTGTTCTAATTTATCAATTTCAGAAATTGAAACTGCAGTCATTCAAACTGCTTCATAAAGTAGCCTAGATTCTGCCTTGGGAATCATAATTTTTCAAAACTGACAAGTCTGCAACATATTTTCCATTTATTGGCTGCACCTCCAGCCATTTCTGTTTTTATCCAAAACCAATAAATGTCATAATGTCCATTTATCGAACAAATTGAGTTAGGAGACAATTGAATTTCCTGAAAAAGAAAAAATATGGAAACAAAAAGATGATTTCATAAAATGTTCAAAAGACAGGAAACCAACTTCATTATGCCCTCATAAGTAGATTTGTTTTAGACCACAATTTAAATTGCGTAGAAATTGTTTTCTTAATGAAAACTAAATTGAATGGCAATCTTTTCCAACAATAATATCCTGTCATTTTTGGTACCAGCACAAAGCGTTGAATGTTCAGGTGGCTTTTACATAAAAGTAGGCCTATTATGGGCAACTCAAATATTGTACATGTACATTATTTATACACATCACGGATTGGCTGTAACGTTACAACTCAAAAATCGCGATTATTCAGGAGACTCGTTTGAAGTTTCCAAGTACAATGCAGCAAATATGAAAACACTAAATTAAACCTAAAAAATGCCAAGTCTCGGTGAACTGACATAAGACTTAAAAGAATACCCTCTCTACACTAAACTGGTAAGCGACATGTATACACCATTTTCCGTGACAATCAGAGCCAGAAATAATATCCTCTGGTCGAAAGTAATAACAAATATTGCACAAAGTGTATAGCCTACATGTTAAGCCTACACAAAATTTCTTATTTTGGTATTTTATGCACGAGATCATCACGCATTTACAGTACACTGAATGGTTTTATAAAGCATCTGTGCTTACCTTAAGTCATTCATAATCTAATCCTGACATATTTTTAAAGAATTTTTTTTAACAAAAACTCAAAATTGCACGTACGATGGTGATGATCACAAGCATTTTTAGGCAAATTGCCGAATTCAGGTAACTGTACCTTTCTGTGTTCCTTAGGTAGGGATTTTGAAGGACACTTGTCCCCATCCAAAACAAACGTCGTCAAAATCTTATCTACCGCCTGCAATCCAGCACACGGTTTTCATTTCCGGTTTCCTTCAAACGATTTTATACTATTGGTATAATTTCGATCAGAGATATACTTGTCGTTGTTGTTTGTTTTGATCAATTTTTTGTTCCACTTGGCCAGTTCAGACAAGACTTCCTAGTCCGACGTTCTGCTTGGACCACCGGAAATAGCTCAGTCGAATGTCAACGTTACCTTCAGGAAATCGTCATTGTTCTGTATTTGACACTGCTCTTTGGGATTAGGAAATGATTTTATCGAGTCTTTGTCAACTCCGCAAAAAGCCACTTCCCGTTATTTTACAAATAAAACTTTTGAATCTCTCGCGAAAACCTCCATTTTCTTTTTAGAACTACATCCAGTGCTGCCAGATCAGCCTTAGTCAAACTACTCCCCATCCAAGTCCCTATTAGCAACAAGCGTAGGCTACACTGTTCAGGTGAAAACTGTTGAAAATGCGTTACACCTTAGGATCTGTTTTTAAATTATCTCAAAATTAAGTACTATCAATCGTTATTCTAAAGTTCGTTTCAGTAAGATCACGCGCATACAAATTAAAATGCCACACTTATTTTCACAGCTTTTTATACAAATAATAAAAATATTTCGTTTTAATTTACATAATTTAAAAGAACTGCTTCACCATAGCCCTCATAAACCGGCTTTTTCTTACGTTTGTGGCTTCTCTTTGGATATCAACGTTATTGTTGGCATTCAGCTCTAACTGCCCTATATATTTCAACTGAAATGAAAAAAATAAAAAGAAGCATGAGATCATAACACAAAATATGTATAGACTTACAACAAATCAAAATTACAATTTTAACTCAAGCTTACAGCCAATTCTTTCTTGCTTAATTCTCCTCTTTTCGTGTGAATGTCTAGAAAAGTTTAGTTAAAGAAACATGCATTAATCTAGAATTATAATTTTTTGTGTACCACCCATAGCATTTTTTCCAAAATATGAAAGATTTCCAAAAAAAAGTGTCGAAGATCAAAAATAAAAAACAAATTTACATGGATCTTCAATAAAAAAAATTTAAATTTAAAAATGTTTGTCTTGTTAGAATTGTAAGCCAGGTAACACAAAGAGAATAATGACAGCAATTCACTGATTGCAAAATAAAGGATACTGACAAGGAATTCAAGCATGCTGAGATCCCATATGCAGTTGTAATAGGAATCCATGGAATCTTGTCCAGTTTTCTCTTGAAGACATTTGAATGCAGTCACAAAATCGACTTCATCTAAAAACTGACAAAGAATGGCGGCTTGCGTGTGGCACTGAAGTTGTGAACAGGATCGAATAGCTCGCCTAAGACCATTTTCATCCAAAACAAAGCGTGAAATTGGATTGGTAAAATAATCACTCGACAGCACAGCTCCCTCCAGATAATAATGAAGGGCGTCAGCATGATGCCCCATCACTAAATTTGAAAAAACATCGTTATTCACCCTTGAAGTACTTATTTGATTTTTAAACTATTAAGAGAACAAACCATAATTAAGATCTGCCTTCGCCTTCAGCCAAGTTAACGATGTGGGGTATAAATTTAATGCATGGTTAAGGATAAGTGCGAGTGATTCCTGTACAAGTTTGATCCCAAAAGATGTGGAACTAAATAAACATTATATTATTAGTAAAATATAAGACTAAAAGCCACTGAAGTAATTGAAGACTCACTTGCTGATAACCGATGGCCAGACTGATGCATTTTCAATTGTTATGTTATTGTTAGAATCATCCTGCAAGAATCAGAAAGTATGTTAAAAAATCATCAACTTTTAGAAATTACAACTTCATAGTTTCACTCAATATCAAGCAATATTTTATAATCTGTTGGAATTCTTCGTTCCATTTTACCTTAAGAATGTTATGGATTTTCGATATCAAGGCAATTAAAATGGCTAGAATCGTTGCATCCTGAAATAAAAACATGCTGTAAAATTAATGAATATTGTAAATTTAGTTTATATAAAAAGTCGAATGCACCTTACTTACCTTAATTTTGGTGCAGTAACGATTAAAGAGAGTTCTGAAAAACGACAAACTATTTACTGAAATGCCTTGTGCAAACACTTCATTGCAAAAGAAAATTTCCCCCAATATCCTTTTCACCTGCTTCATTTCTTAGTTTATGTTTTATAAATAAATGTAGAAGGAATTCAAAAAGGAACTTATAAAGGGACACAAATTGAACCTACATGTATGTTCCATTTTAAAAACGATTGTAATAATGTAAAACATTTAAGTATTATTAACAGTACTGCATGGGTGACTTTCACAATTCCAATCTATATACATGTAGGTGTAGACAAGAGTTTAAGATTGCCTGACATAAGAGAAACGTTTCTAATACTGAACCTTGGCATAATGACATAAGGTACTTCTCGCTGAACCAATGTTGGCATTCCTCCAATATTTCTCTTTTGCTGACCAAGACTAGTGGCAAATAGTGGTAAAACTGAATAAAATAATAATGAACAAATAAGTGAGCCATATTGCATCAACTAGACTTTGATATCATCATCGTGGAAAAAAGCCAGTTAACATTTTATTATAATTTCAAGAAACATCCTTGGAAATTCGATATTAACATGAGCTTCTCATAATGAACTATAAACAGTGCAAACAAAAATCATGCAAAAAGCTTAAGAATTAAAAAAACAAAAGTACATAGCTTACCAACATCCCACAGTTCTCGGGCAGCTTTCCGTGCACTTTTATTAATCCTGATTTCATTACATGCTCGGGCCAAAATTACTGGAAACTATAAGAAAACACTGCATTATATAAACTTCATAAATTCAGCGAACATTTAAAAATATCTCCAAATTTTCACCTCCAAACAGCTCCCCCTATTTATAGCCAAAGATGTCAAGTAATCCCACTGCTGATTATGCAAAAGAAACAGAGCACACTCCTCTACAATGTCAGCACGAGGGAGCAAATCTTCCAAAAACAAATAAAGAATGCTATTCAATTTCAACCTGAATAAATTATATTTTAACCAGATGTTACTACAATAAACATTCACCAATTTCTTGTAAGCAAAGAGACAGGCATGTCTTGGCTAGCATAATTAGTTCTTGAATCCAAGTTTCAGATGGTGGTCTCGCTAATGATAGTGAGCGGACGTGCAGAAGATCTAACAGCAGGATTTCCCAGCGTATTAGTTGTAATAATTTGAATGATTTGTCGCTAACTTCACGTTCAACTGCTTCAAGAATTCGCCGTGCCTCACGATAACTCTAGGAAAATGGCAAATTAACTTGTTAGCAATGGAGGGATGCATTCTGAATAAAATACTATCGGAATACTTTAAAGAACAGACTGTAACCATAGCCCGGATATCGCTGTTTGAAAATAGAAATTTCTCAGTAAATAATAAATTTTATGTTAATAAAAACCTTAAGCTTGGTAAGTTCCCACACTTTTGCGAGCAAAATATACGTTGCTTCTTGTACGTAGCCTGGAGGAAGCTCCAATATTAAGCTATGCATTGGATTGGATAATTCCCACTGAAAATTGTGCAAAAAATCTCAATCAAATCTTAAAAGAAAAATGTTGATTAATAAATAACTGCTGAAGCCAATTGAATGAATTAACCTACTCTTTTAGTGATTAACCATGAAGCTCTCCTTGACCCAAGGGAGTGGAACCTTGGTATCAGCTCCCAAAGTGTCTGCGGATCATACGTGTTTATAATTTGGGATTCGATTTCACCCAACATTAAAACTGGATGTCCTATAAAAAGTATGCAAGCCATCATTAAATGATGCAAGATCAATACATGGAATTGGCATAATTAAATTGAGAAAATTACCTGAGAAATCTCTCTTAGGAATGGTCAAATTTAACTTGGGCTTTTCACTGCTTTCAACTGGGCACAAAGCAGTTCCAAACATTCGAAGCTCATTCAAAATTTTACTTATCAAAGGATTAATTGTGTATGTTGCTTTGCAAATATACCTGGTGAAGTATCGTAAATTGATAATTAATTAGGCATTCTAGTAGACATTTTTGAATTAATATATATGCTAGCTTCACATAAATTTCATGCTGACCTTAAGAAGTTGGCCAAATCTTTTTGTTGTGCCCGATTCAAATGAAAGTAGACATTCTCCACTGCGTCGTGCAAGAACTTTGCACCAATTTCACCGCAGGCCAATAATGACGATACATAATCATGAGCAATTGGTCGACCCAACATCACCCATCGAATCACATTCAAAGTACAGACCTGGAACTGAAGCTCTAAACTACATGATATAAAAAGGAAGATAACTAAATTTTTTTAATTTGAAGTGAAATGAATTAATGATGAAAACTAAACGAGTTTTGTCGATATATCTGATGTGAATTAAAATACACTTGCCTTAGTTCAATTTCACAATTCGCAGATAGATTAGTTGCAATTTGCTCTCGGTATACCAATGGAATTTCACATTTCACATTATCTTCCATCAAAATATTAATGATATTCTAATGTAAAAATAAGCATGTTATTGAGCTCGCAATTAAATATTATTACTGAACTCATTGTAGTCAGTTTACCTGGTAATTATTTCTGCATGACGCTTGCAAATGTTCAATTAATGATGTCTTAGTTGCAATTATAGCTTTATGAAGAATTCCGCCAAGGGCTAGACAATAGCCCTTTAGTGTATCATAATCAATGATGCAAAAAACAGGATTGGGAGTCTAAGCAGAGCAGTAAATCATTTGATGTAAATATGATTTATGTACCATTCTTTTGAATATGTAATGAATACGATAATTTGAAAATCCCATTAAAATATACCTTTTCGTAAAGCTCGTGAGCTTTAAAGAATAGTTCACCTGCACGGGCATATTCCCGTTGATAGAAATGCAAACAGCCCAAGTCATAAGCAGTCTACAGTAATCAAGACTGAATATGAACTAAAGTTACATGAATTGCAAACAGTGTTTATAGTTGCATGTATATTAGTTAAAGGATTACCTGACATATAATTTCCTTATTTTCTATGAGGTTTCCATTTTCCCAAAAATAAGTCACCTCATTTTTATCCTCAGAGAGGGTGTCTAGAAATAGATAAAAGGTTAAACTTTTACAATGGCTCATAATTGATTTTTTGAAATGCACATAATAACTGTCAAAATAGCTTACCAAATGTTTGCAAACTTGGGATTCGAATATCTCTTTTCAAATCTAAACATTTCTCCAATATTATCTTGGAATCGCTCAGCCAATCATAAATCTATGAGCAGTTATTTAAATTAGTTTATAAAACTGATATTTTGCTGCCAAACAACCAGTTTTAAGGCTATACCCCTAAACAATTACCATCTTAATCAAATTATCAATAACTACAGGCGGTACAAATGTTGGATCTTGATTTTCGGGACTGAAAAATGCATAAGCATCTTACATTACTGACTAAAGTGAATTACTTGGAAAATGTATAAATTTGAATTGTTAAATAGACGACTCACATTGAAATTGCAGGTGTTTTTTGAGGTTTTGCCATAAATGAGTTCGATAAGATGGTGCGGGCACACCTACATGACAATTGGATTTCAATTTAAAAATGTCAATCAAATAAACTTAACCAACTAGCTTTTGAAATTGATAATTTCATCGGTTTGTACCTACCATCGATGAAACAAATTTATAGAAAAGAATGCTTGATCGCTTAATTCGTCGATTGGCACAGCCAAGCATTCCAAATGATATGCAGGATTAAGATGAAAATTATCAGCACCAAGAGACTGAAGAAGTAAATTGTTCAGCAAAGCATTCTGCATGGTAAGCGGCAGCCTATTTAAAAAAAAGTAGTATTATAATTAAAGATATTGGAATGTACATTCGAATGGAAGAAACTGCTTACTTTGACTGAATAATGTTCAAATCCCATTTCAAAAATGCAGCAACTTTGTTAGCTAAAAGTTTCAGTGCAGTTTCCTTCTTGTTATCAGCTGATTGAGAAGGTTCTTTCACTTCTAAAAAATGCAACATGTCATACAGTCGGCACAAAACTTGTCATTTGCCAGCGGGATACTTCCTCATATAAATGTAGAAATATATCAATATGTTCATATACATGTACCTTCAACAATTTCTGGGGAATCCAACTTGTCACTTGGCAACACAGTGACTGGAGGAAACGTCGTTTGCTCACGGTCTTTTGACAGAGATGCATTTGTTAAAAACTTGATTATTAAATCTGTTGCTGAAGGTTCTAGAGCAGAAGAAAAATGCTTATTAAACACTGCTGATAGTTCAGATTTAGAAGTTTCACTGAAAGAATAACTTTGTCGAATTACAAAAACAATTGTTATTGAATGCATTTTAATATAACTACGAGTTCTCGTGTTCTCACCTGGACGATCTTTATTTAAATGCTCTTCTAATATGCTTGGATTCAACAGGAACTCAAACCAGAATATATTAATTGGAGAACCCTTTGATTCCATTGTTATATCAATTATCCTTTAAAATTCTTCGACGAAAATCAACACATCTAAAATCACCATGCTTGCCAAACTAGCAGACCAAAACCTTCGCCCTTATCGGTTAAGGGAAATTTAGGTTGAAAATAGGATGTTTTGGGAAACGTCACTGGTTACACTGCCAAAGTGAAAAAAATGAAAAATGGCGACGTCCAGGGACGAAAATAATGTAAAAATTGAAGATAATCATAATGTTTCTTTAATAGATCCACAGCAATTGACAATTTGGAATACGTGTAATTATAAGGTTGGTCAACTTAGTTCATAAGTAAAAAAGCTAAAAGAATGGTAAATCGCTGCCCAACCAATAATTATCTGGCGTGTGTATTATTCTCATGGTATACCTAGGCCTAGAAGCCAACCCTTTATTACGTTTCTTGATATTTAAAAAACAGTCCTGAACAGAATATTTACAAACAGGTTTAACCTTCATTTCTGTTGCTGCGTTTCAAGTCTTCAAGCTAACTTAAATTCGAATAACACAAAAAACGTTGCATTAAGATACAATGGTACAACACTGGTGTGTGTGTGTGTGTGTGTGTGTGTGTGTGTGTATAATAAAGATACATTTGTGTCTGCATTTATTTATAGTAC
>JAQGAF010005545.1:0-11856 GCA_034687865.1 Kryphioiulus occultus | reverse complement strand
GCATGCCACGAGATGGCATGCAAGATGCGTGTTCACACGAGGACATTTCAAGATGGCGCAATGAATGGCGCCATAAAAGTCCTCGTGTGAACAGGGCTTTACAGTTGAAGATGGCGTCGAGCAAAATTATGCTCGTTGTATTTTTACGAAATTCGTATTAAATGGAACGCGAAAGAGGAATGGAACACGATTCGACGAAAATTCGAATGCGTGCGCGTGTCAATTTGGAATTTTGTTCGTTCACCCGTGTTCAAAATAGAACGAATTGACCATTGAGTTGAAAGCTGTTGAACGACCAAAAGTTGAAGGGTGGTCAATTTTGTTCGAAACAACAAATCATTGATCAACTCTGACTGTGATCTGTTGAAAGTGTGGTATCACGTTTCAACTCGCTTCCAACAGAAAGTTGATCGACAAAAACTGACTCGTGAGAACGCAGCTTAAGTGCCTGGATATCAACTACAAGTCACGTTTTCTGACATTGCATATTCTGGACACGTATTGTAATTTCATTAAATGCATTTCGACAAATACATTTCATTATTTTTATTCATACGCTAATCCGATTTCATTTTCTTTGGTTCGTTTATGGCGTTTAGCTGGTGCGCACTATTTTTGTGGCACCCTATATTCTCCGAAAATCGCCTTTTTCTGCCACTTCCTGCATTGGAGACTTATCGAGACCAACACAGGTTGTCAACGGCTCGATTGGGAAGGGGTTACCGACCTTAGGTCTTGACCACTTTAGGGCATTTCCTGATCGTCGTCCAGAAGCTTCTGCAAAATGGACTTGCGGCCAGTCAATGGCAATGGTCAATTTGTTGGGATGTTCACCACTTTTTGGTGTCATCCCACGACTTGCATAACTCGGAACGTATTTTCAAACGTATTGCACCCCCAATAAAAGTTTATCAAACACCTTTTTTTTGGTGTCAGCAGGGCAGCATCGCATTTTTTTCTGTTGCTTTAGTGGTTTTTATATAAACATACTTGGGACGTATGCAATTTTATACCTGAGCTACAAAATTTGCCCCGCTTCGCTCATTGACTCTATGAGGGAGTTGGCTTCTAACGGCTCGTAGGCTGCCAGTGATTGCCTGGCAGTCAGGGGCAGCTTAGGTTAGTTTTGTCCCCAATTATTTACTCCCCATTGTTGCAGATGTAGGATGGCACATACAATTCATTACGCTAAAAAGAATATTTGGGACTTGAGGAACTACTGATAAGCTCAACAAGAAAATTTGCATTTTTGACACCGCATAATCTAATGCCGGTTATTTAATTGGGAGAAATGAGAGCTAGGTGTGTACTTATAAATCGCAGAATCAAAAACGGGAAGTCCACGACCTTCGTTAATCGAAATCGTGCCTATTTTATCACTCAATAAAGCGTGATGACGATATCGAAGGTGATTGCAGATGGACCGGGTCAAGATAGCCAGCACTCGCGCTCTTCAAATGCAAATACTAAATTCAACTGACAATTATTTCACTAATGAGGCCATTCTTTGGGAAATAAATTGAGAACTGAATAAGGAATCGATTTCGCCAAATTCTAGGAGTTATTCAAGCAGTCTGAACTCCATTTCCGTATATTAATACATGTAGTTATAGTATTGGAAACGCGATCTTGTATTATATCGGGTGATAAAGTATACTGCTGGGTGCCCCTAAAGGACAGTTATTGAAAACTGAGGATTTGGCGAAGGCCTGCGTGTCATACGAGAACTTTACAAATAATGCAGAATGGATGCTAGGTGGAAGTCTATGAAAACAGACCACAGTTTCTCTCCCTACGAAGGTCAGCTATAGCGTTTCATGGTGAAGTTTATTTAGGAAATAAGTCGATGTCAAAAGCAGCTTAACGTCGCGTTTCGAGGAACCCGCGTGTCTCGAAATTGAAAGTCGCGAATCTGCGGCAAAAACGAGACGATGTTTTTTCACGCGGCTTAATGTACTGAATACAGCTACATGTACAGTATATCAGATTGGGTGCATGGCGACAAGCTCAAGGAGGCTTCCTTTGACATTGTATTATCGCCTGCAATGCATTGAGATTGGATCACGTACTACATGTAGGCCTACATGCTGAACGCCTCCAGTTTCCATAATGTGCATTAGTAATTTACTAATTACTACATGTATTTCTAAGAAGACGTAGGCAGATTCGTGTTTGAGAGAGTAGCGTATGCAGGTTGAGAAAAACAAAAATCAGGTTGAAATCCCTCATCTTGCCACAATATATCGATGGTTTACATGCAAATATTGTACAGTAGGCCTGTGTTCATTCTGGGGCAGAATTAATGTAAGGTGAACAAACATGAATAGCACGTAACCTGAATAGCATAGGTGATTGGCATAGCCCTGTACTCTGTAATACGTAAGTACACAATACGTAATCTTTTTTAATTTGAATTTTAGATAAGGAGTAGGCCTATAATCAGATGCTCGGAATTTATTTTAATTTGGCAAATTTCGATATTGTCATAAGGAAGCCAAATACAGTGAACCAACCTGCCATATTGTGGTTTTCTTTCATCGTGTAAAGGGCAACTTCACCTAAAAACAGGAAACACACCATGACCAATACATCAAATACCCTGTGGATTCAAATTATAATTAAGTTACGACATCCCCTGACTTTCCGAAGAAATTTCAAAATTCCCCTGACATTCCCAGGTTTTCCAAGATTCCTTGGAACTGTGTAAACCCTGTAAAGGCTCTTAAACCATCGATACGATGTGCAACACTGCACGCAAATTTTGCAGTGTAAAAACACAATGTTTTTTGGCACATTTTGTTGTCATGATACCCACTGCACACTGAAACTATTTTCGAAAATTGCTTATCTGAGCACTTTACTCGTACCAAAATTAGTTGAAAATTTGGCATCGGAGAAACACTAAGCTTTCTCAGACAACTATTATTATAATATAAAACTGCTGACAATGTCAGAAATTTGTTATTCACGCCGAAACTATTTTCGAAAATCGCTTATCTGAGCACGTTGCTAGTACCGAAATTAGTTGAAAATTTAGTATCGCAAAAACTACGCTTTTGTTGTCATGATATAATACTGCTGGCAAAGTCAGAGGTCGGTTATTCACGCTGAACTACAATGTATTTGCGAACATTACTTACGTGTATCTGAGCATGTTGCGAGTACCAAAATTAGTTGAAAATTTATCATCGCAGAAACACTAAAGGCTCTTTGAGACGCCAGGGAACGTGTCGAGACACGTTATTTACTGCGAGGACGTCCAAGTCACGTCTTTGAACATTTTGCAATTGCCGCCCATCAAGGACATTGACGGTCTTAATCGTTACATCAGCGCGGTGTTATTTTTTATTTTTTCTGGCGATGGCAGGGATTTCGGGCAGGAAGCGTGCCAAGTTGCCATTAAACGAAAACGGGGCTATGTAACGGGGCGGAAGGCGATGGTGGCGCCCTCTGTGCTCCAAGTCGTTGCGCTAGCTGCCATACAATATGATACAAGCATCGGCAAAGGCAATGCCAATGGCTTTGGCAATGACAGTGACAAAGAAAGGAAACGGGATCAAGGCTCCCGTTTGGCAGCTGCTGGAGCAGTGCCAAGGTCGACAGCTGCCTTTTCACCCGCCGAGCGAGCATGGGATCGGCGGGGCCGTTACCCTACGCGGCTGGAGACTACGACGCACTTTTTTCTCCCGCGGAGGTGTGCACGTCCCTCCATGGACTCCCAACAATGGACATGGGAGAGGAAAAATTGCCTTTCTCAACTCGGATCCAGTATAAATAGAGAACAGGAAAAAATGCTCTCGTTTTCGTTAAGGGTCTCTGACTGCGTGTACCTGTGTTTGTTGTTGTTATTGTTGGGAGATGATCTCCGGAAAAATCAATATCCAAATGAGACCGATGACGTTTTGCATGCAGTTGGTGCAGAGGCCCGGGGATACAGTCTTAATTGAGATTCGATCCTGGATCCTGCTACGTTTCTTGTCAACGTTTAACATACATGATGTTTATGGAAGATTTATTAACGAGTGACGTCCCCTGCCATGAGACGCGCGGACAGAAGGGAAAGAGGGCGCTGCGGTAGCTCGCACCTAAGCATGAATCCTACGAGGGTGCCACCTAGGGTATCGTGGCGTTTCTTTGGGTAACACGACATACAGAACATGTACCTTGGAATACGCATCCACATTTACCACGAAGCTCCTCAACAGTCGTAACGATAAATTATTATTAGAATCAATCATTTTTCTGATAATATGATAAGTGTTTTACCTGAATTTGTTAAATTTCACTTTCGGATAAGCAGTTTTGGTTAACAAGGTTCTAATACCCATTCTCCACTGCAACACCCTAAAACCCTTTCTCCACTACAACATCCTATCTAGTTCGGATGCAAATTCTAGACTGAATCGAGTTAAAAGAATTCTTTGTCGAAACAAGTCTTCATTTACTTTTAAGGCGAACGTATCTCAAGAGCAGTGCATTGTGGAGTTTTGTAATGTTCATGTTGTATACAGGGTGCCTGCTATAAATGTTCAATGACAACATTGCCTGATACCATGCCCACCATTGGTCGATTGGATGCTGCAGTGGAGATAGGGATTAGGCGTTGCTGATAAACTGAAAGGAAAAGTTTGGGAAACTGGGGCCTAGAGGCACGTCAATAAGATTTCAATGACTACAGGAACTTCAGTGCACTGACTTCAGCAGAACTTCAACCAATATGTACACCTGACTTCATAAGCTGCTACCCCCAAACTCTCACTCAAGTAAACGATTGAACGAAGACTTGCCTATACCAAATGTATTAATCATAACTCATCTAAAAATATTTTAAGAAGAAGCAAGTAGCAGAATGTCCTCTTTTGTTTTTCGAATAAGATACAGAAAAATGAAACGAAATGGTCAACACGTAATAGATTAGGTCTATTAACCCTACAGTATATGGACATCACTCTTGCTACATAGGGTTACTCATCTGAATTGAATCTCCGTAGGCAGTATGTTATTCAAGATGCACGGTTATTACAGTCTATCGTTAAGTAACATTTGAGTAGGCTAACGTTGAATCTGCTACTGACCTGGTTCGGGAAATAGGTTCGAATGTATTCACGAATTTCCACGTGATTTACAGCAGACAGTTTCTATGTCGGGCAACAATGACACGTTTGTTGGTGTAAACCTTTCTTCATATTGACGCCTTTATGCCCGACAGCCTCTCTTCAAGCACCGTGCCAGTTTTCATCATCTAAACGAGCCAGAAAAGAGAAGTTTGCGTCAATTTCGGGCTCAATTTATGTTAGATATTTGAATTTACAGAACGGATCGAGGCCAACAATAATGGTCTGCAGGCACGTACTCGTCCTTCTGTTTACCAACACAAATACCGATGAAGAATTCCTCCAAGACTGCAAAACTGCGTGGCACAAAAGCCCATTTAGAGAAGGTACTTTATAGAAATCTGCGGTGAAGTGGAAGTGAAATATCGAGTACACAGTGAGCGTGACTCCGATGCATCTAACGATCGTTATTTGCCTCCCAGGATTCTAATAATAAACACGGTTACTGTTCGACAGCCAATGCATTTGTAAGTGTAAACAACATGGACGACTGTAAGCCTAGTCAAGCACAGTGCATTATGTAGCAGCGATGATCGTGTGGGAAACCGAAACGAGAATGTCAACGAGTTACTCAACAGATTACAATATAATTAAACGGGAGGAGGATGTGTTTACGCCCACTTTGCGCCCTATCATACTAAGACAACTTCCGATCAAATCATGATTTCGTGCTAAACTGAACGAACTAACCTAGATACACGTGCGTGTAAGGATGCATAGGCATCTGTGCTTACCAAACATTTCCCACCTCCCCCTACATGTATGTCAGCATTCGTCATCATGTAGACATGGCAGGTTTTCGAATAATTGCAAAGTTCTGCTGCACTTTGAGACCCACATGACAGTTTTTTTCAAAGTACAATGTATATAAACTTGACTTTGAGCGAAGTTTATTAATTTTAAGTCAAATTTTGTGCACCACGCCACGACCGGTTTCGTACATGTGCTGTGAACTTTTAAAATCTTGAAAATAATAAGGAATATAATCAAAAAAACTTGAAACTTGGAGTATATTTTCTTCACTAAACACGCAGACTATTACTTAGAACAAGATTGCAAATTTCTGTTGCTCTTGGTGAAACACATGACAGTGACATAATCACTGACCGATAAAAATGCAGAACTGGATTTGTTTTTGCCAAAGCGTGAACATAAATGATAGATTTTAGTCCAAGGGGTGGTAACTTGTGAAATCAGGTGTAGGCCTACATGTTGGTTGACGTCCACTGAAGTCTTTGAAGTCCCTCTAAAGTCATTGAAGTCCCACTGATGTCATTAAATGAAATCGTCACCATAACCACGTTACCCTCACGATAGCCACATACCTGAACGTCCCCATAACCGTCACGTGAACCATAAACGTCTCAATAACAACCGTCACGGTGCCCAACATAATTACATGATGACCTCATTGTTTTTGGCCAATCCTCCTCATTTCTGTCACTATGTGTCATAATTTGTTTACACTCCTGGTGACCCCACAGAAGATGATAACACTCGAACGTCCCCACTACAGAATTTCTACAATAAATGACTTCGATGACGTCATGGACGTCTACTATGACGCCATTGAAGTCTTTGAAATCTGCAGTCAGGTGTACACGATTTTGAAGAGTTGCCAACCCCTTGTTTTAGTCAAACAAAAGCTCATTTTCAAAACAAAAAGCCACATCAAAAATTATTTGCCAAACTGGATGACAATTAAGACATAATTTGGTCAACCCCCTCCCCCCTACGATGATGACTGACATTTTACATGATTTTTTTTTAAATAAGAGAAATGATGGATTTGAACCCAAACCAATTGACTAATCAATTGGATACTACAAACTATCCCAATTCCCCAGACATTCCCTGGCATATTTACGAATTTTCACGGATTCCCTGATTTCTCCAGGCTTTCCAGAAAGTGGGAACCCTGTTTTAGGATAGCATTAAGCCGCAAGAATTTGGTGACCACTAAAATGAGTGGTAATCGCATAATTGGGCATATGGATTTCACACGTTCACCCCATCCCCATTATAACGTGGAATAATAGTGTTCTGAGTAGATTTAAATTGAACCAAATTCAGGTGAGGTATGCGAATTTGTTGGTTAATTCGCTTATACAAAGACCACAGATTACTGACTTGATAGTTAGATGACTGTCCATCCGAGAGCAGTCGTGACAACCTTAATGGACGACCCAGGAAAATCCAATACATGTACATTCAAAGACTTCACCCGAGTCAAAGATCGTCAACATGCTTCAGTTTCCTCGAATAGCCGCTAGACGGCGCATATGCAAACCATCATGCGTGCTAACAAAATCAAATAAATTTTAATTAAAAGGAAAATAGTGTTGTATTGGATTCGTGGGAAATGTGCTCCTCCGTGGCTCCCCCAGCACATGCATCTCCTTCTTCGTCTCCGGTCTTTATTTGGGTCTATCGATTCGCATCTCGCCGCTTCTTAATTATAATTCGCTTCGCCAGAAACAGCTGAGTGCGAATATCCACGAACGAAGAGAAAATTTGCAATTAGATTCGAAACAAATGTCCGAGACGTGCGCCCTAAACAAATTAAAAGCCCTTACAGGTCGACGAGCTATAGACCAAAACCGAGGCAGAAATCGCAATTAAGCGGGGGGAGATGTAGGGTCTACACGTGGCACACATGTATACATTTTTCAAGAAATCCCCCAACGTCGAGTGGTCGAATCAATATCGAGGGCCTCTGGGTTAACGTCACCTCATCAACAATGCAAGAGGTAGCGTTGCCAGCGATGAATGACAAACTTGTAACGTTCTACGTGTAATTGAAAGGCACGTAGGCTCGTTTGCTTTTATACATGTACGTCGATGAGCAACCACCTTGGTATACGTGTGTACTTATAACGGTTTCATGAAATGTGCAAATTCATCATCGTGATCATGTTTGGCAACAAAATTTCGAGCTCAGTGTCAAAATATGCAGAGTGATCATATACGTCATATAGGCTACACGTTTGCTTTTATACGTCGATGAGCAACCATCTTGGAATACGTTATGTACTTATAACGGTTTTATGAAATTTTCCCATTGCAGATCTTCTAGAGCAAATTCATCATTTGAGATTATGTTTTGCAACAAAATCTCGTCCAGTGTTTAAATATACAGGGTAATCATGAAGCCCTTCTCACGTCACAAAAATTAAGGTGGGCCTATACAGCGAATAGGTCGCTATTTGGCCACCAGGTGGCGCCACTGTCGCGCGGCGCAACGCTCGCATTTTCACGCCACCCCCCTTTAAAAAACTGCTAGTTACAAAAGACAAAATTTTGGAAAAAGTTAGTACTGGCAATCTAACTTAACACTGATCGATGGTTTGGTATCATGATAAATTGTATCAGAAAACGCACTGAACTTTTCACAGCATAGACGCCATTTTGTGATTCGAGCGGTTGCAGCGCCACCTGCTGGTACTCCATATGAACCAAATACATGAAATAAAACACTTCAGTTCTTTTACCATTACAAAAATGTGTCCCTTGCAACTAGTTTTTTAAAGTTAATTTTTTTAGTGATTGAAGGGCTATGTTGACCCTGTATATTTAAAATCCACTATTTCTGGAACGCTTCCATCACATTTTCGACACTAGGATAATTCGTTAATTAATCACAAATTTCTGTTAATTAACAACTATCATTTCTGATAGTATTTTTTTTAAATCGTCTCAATTCGACATTTCTCGGAGCAATGAAAATGTCATTATTGAGTGGTAGGGGTTGAAAATGATGACGAACACGAATTTGTCTGAAAAACACGATTGAACGTCCCCAGACGACAACAATACAGATGATAATAGCGTTGTAATAAAGTTGATTCCACTACAATATAATAGGCCTCCGTGTGTATTATTAATTTGTCCTCAGAGTTGAAACCCTCGAAACAGTCGAAAGATGAATCAATGTTATTTCCGATACCTGTCATGCTGAAAAGATTTCCATTAGGATACATGTCATTTTCGCACATTTCAACGTCACTGTCGTCCTATTTGACTCGATACACAGGCTACTACTGGCTTCAAAACCGCGTCTCAAGATGGCGTCCATCGGCCAATTCGTCCCACTGTTTACGCTGAACAAACAGCCTTGATGTCGGGCTTTGGCATAAGCAGTGAGGGCCACGATTTGTAAACAAACAAGCCGATGTCTGTCGATAGTGCGAGGTTTTCCCAAACCGCCCTCTCATTGTGCCACAACACGAACAATTAACGCATACCGAGCATTGTCAATTTTAACGCGTTTCATAAACAAGCTGATGCAGCTGGAAGACTGAATTATGCAACGGCAACAACCACTTGCAGTTGAAGCTACGGACTACGGTGTATTTTGACGCCATGGACTACCTAATGTCTAACTAACCCATTTCTACTAATCAATAGAGCTCTTTACGAGCCCAGTGAATTGCAGACCCTACTGAAAGCATAGCTCAATTCCGTACGAATGAAGTTGTCCACTCCGGAGTACTTTATTTGGAGCATTTGCTCGCTTCCCATGGGCTCCATCTCGAGCGTAGTGCATTTCTTTATCAAAGGATTTTAAAACTTCACCGAATCTTTCATCAAATTCAGTCAAAAAGTACAAGTTTTTTCTTTGCTCATTAAAAATATTAGGATTTTGCATATAAAATACTAAAGATAATGACCTAAAACACGACAGTCATTTCCTGGAAAGAACTAGATTTTGCTTTTTTTTTTTAAATTAAGATTTTGCATTTAAAAACACTAAAGGCATTTGAGGACTGACTCGGCGAAGTGTTAAAATTCTACAGGATGTTCCGAAAAGGACTTTACAACTTTGAAACCGTCTAGAAAATTATCTAGTAAACATACAAAATTGGTTATGGTGCCATTTTGTAGCAAAACATTTCAATTTTTATATGAATGCGCAACTTTAATGTCACTGCACACTGGAACGTGTGTACGCGCAAAATTGCGCTCAGTAATCGCATTTTGACAATAGCCAAATTTTCAACTTGTGATATCTAAAATGTGGAAAAGCCACTCAAACAAGCCCTAAATGCTTTGTGTAGGCCTATCCACCAGGCTGCCACTCATAGTATAAACTTCAATAATACGGTTTAACATGGAATATTTACACGACAGGCTGATATGATCCGAGACCTGTCCCATGTGACAATTGCCATTGACGTCCATCTTTGTACATGTACACGTACTATAATTCCACGCATACTTTCTAGTCACATCCGTTACCCGTACAGTTTTGGGTTTTCATTTCCGCCAATTTGTTCCCTCCCACCCACACGCCACGAGTGTCCAACCCAGTGTTTATCGCGGATTTATCGACAGTAAAACCCCTATGAACTAGGAAATCTCGAATCCATGATGGCTGCAGGGTGTGGCCTACAGACGGGACCCGTGGCAGCGCCATCTGTCGTGTGAAACTAGTATGGGGAACAAGAACGAGCAACAGGAACAGGCAGTGCCAAAAACTGGTGATCGAGTCGAACGAGTTAAATTGCGAAACGATCGTTGGTGCATATTAAACACGAGAGTTTAATCCGTTCGCACCAGGATTTCCTTTTTCCACGGGCAAAAGGTCGACCAAAACCGCCATTAATTAGCGATTTTGGCGACGGGATCAGACGACGCACACACGTTATTTGCGGCAATCGGACCGCCCATGTGGTGACAATGGCTAATTAAGAAAAACGTGACCCCCTCTTAATTGGAGGTCGTCTGTTTGCACAATCCGCGGTGGTTTATTGACAGCAAAGAGCAGCTCTGCCAGGTAACCGCAGGGAAAAAGGTCTGTGACCCACTGGGCGAGAGCAACACGTGATCTCACACACCGTACCGTTTGTTTACTTCGCACTCAGCTGGGCGGCCGCGGCCACGTTCACCCCTCCGCAGCGCCACCTGGAGAGGGCTTTACACTCTCGTGACTCAGCTGACAACGATTTGGCCAAAAATTGTTGCTTGTACGAACTGATGAATCGCGTTGAACCCTGTATATTTTGGGGTGAACAAACATGTCCACGTGGAAGTGACGCACGTGGCAACCATGGCTAAGGTAGAACGTGAGATTCCAAATAGGAAGCGTTACATATCGCAAAAAAAAACTCAAATGCGTTTTATCAAGATGGCGTAAAATGCCAACTTCACAGTTGTATCTCGAGTAAAATAACCGTTAGTAGGTAATCATTGTATTGGTGGTTCAAAGAACTAAGTTTTAAATCATATTTTCGCAAAAATCTGTAATTTTGGCGTTTTTTGAATGTAATTTAGCGATACCCAGCTAGATGGGTCATGTGGCATTTTTATTTACCATATTTGCGTTGAGGGTGTCTACTAACTGGATTTGGTATTGCAAATTCTAGGACTTTTCATGACTTCAAACCTTTTTCAATGCATGTATAGGCAGTTTAAGTGTTATGTCTTCTTAAATAGCCTAAATGGTGGTTTTCAGAAACATCCAATACAATGGTGATGACATAATCATTGGCCAAAATAGCCATACCGGTATAAGGCGAATTTATTGCAAAATTGGGGGATAAATTAATTTTAACCCGACATTTTATTTTGTGAATCAATGAAAGGCACAAATTCCATGACCTTAATGTAAATTTCATGAATTTTCCATGACATCCATGCCTAATAGACAACTCTGCGTATGACTGTATTCTTTCAGGTTTCAGCTATAACGTCGTGGTTTTCAGGAATTCAACTAGGACCTTAAGCGAGAACACCCTAGGGG
>JAQGAF010005544.1:0-11858 GCA_034687865.1 Kryphioiulus occultus | reverse complement strand
ACATTTCGCCGAAAACACATTTTTGGCACAGGAAATGACGTCAAAAGGTAACATTTCGTACGAAATTTCTCTAACTGGCTAATTTCTACTCTAATTTCTACCCCCAAAACATGGCAAACTATTGATGAAATGAGAACTGAAGGTTCCAAGTTCGAAGGTTCAATCAGAACAACACACAACATACAGAGTGGTCAACATAGGGGGGTAGTCAATATGGTGAGGTGGTCAACTTTGGAGGTTCTACTGTACACTTTTCCCGCCTCAACGTTTTACAGCACGGACGCTCGAACGACAAAGATGGCGGCCGGAAGTACTCGGAGCGCCACTTCCGGTGATGCTACTCGACATCGCTAACGAGGACATCCTCATTGAATATCGATTTACTCTGGGAAGGTTTTTTCGCACGAAACGAAACCTAATGACGAACATCGAATGCCCGAGCAACGTCTCGCTTACTATAGCCCAGCGACTCAGGTAGTTTCTTACGCCCTTCTTACATCGTTCATATTTCAGGATTTGAAACGTGGAAAGTCCAGTATTTGGGTTACGTCTTCCTATCCAAATGTCCAACAGGCAGGTTTAGATGACTTAAACGTATTTTTGTCAAATGTAATGAGGCAATCAATTTGTTCGAGTGATGGTCATGCCTGGAGATTTCCACATGAATTGAGACACACTTGCTACAGTTAAGCACGCGGTGATGGCAGACTTATTTTATGGGTCTTTATGAATTCACATGGACCAGATAAAATACGTAGTTTTTACGTAGTGTTTAACTTAACCTGGAATTGTGGTAAATTCTGTACCAAAATACTGTAGTTTTTATGTAGCATGCTCAAAATTACTTTCGACATGCTATTTAACGCTATATAAAGACTTTAAATTACTTTAATCTAAGTCCAGCATGTAAACGTGTTCACCTACTTTGATTTGATTTAAAGCAGACTTGATTTGAGAACCTGCATGGGGTGAATTTAACCAAAACACTGAATTAATTGCCAGTAGCAAATCCCATGTAAACACCTTAAAATCGTGTTATCTAAAACCGGCTTTGTGGTAAATATAAAACCAGATGCAGCAAAGCTCCCCGTTGGTCCACATTGGTTTTACTACAATTATACTTCACAATTCACTTATAGAACTGCAGTTTTTCTGCGAAATATTTTCTTTCGAGCACAATCTGAGAAATATTTTCTCTCGGATTCAATTTGCACATTACCACTAAACCGTAGAACTTCAAGATGTCCATTTTGCACATTGGGCACGTCCTCTGATCCAGAAGCCAAGGATCGATGCAGCTCTTATGAAACTGGTGCCTACGAGAGGAGAAAAACGAAAGCAGAACTGAAAACACCATTTATTATTTAATGGACCGAAATAAGTTGCATTAAATATGCTGAAAAGGAAGGTTGGGGAAGGATGGAGATGCTGGAAAAAAGGATATTAAAACGAGGATAATTAGCCAAGGGGACAACTAAAAGCTGGTAAGAATGGTTTGGTGATGTCAGGATAAATGTGACTGAATGCCGAATGACTGCAGTTGATAAGCGGCAAGCCACACGTAAAAATTGCTCGCATCTTTATGCCGGCCACAGAGCATGATCACAAATTCAATAATTAAGCAAATTAAAAAATAGTAATTTCCTAAGGGATTGCTTGTTGAAATTCAATTTCTGTTGTCGTTAACATTTTCTACAAATTAGCATTGCCCCTAAATTTTATATCAGACAGCGCTTCGCAAAATTTCTCGAAACATTTCAAATAAAAGCATAATGGCAATATTAAACATTAATGGGAATAATGTTGGCAAAATGAATTTTAAGCCCATCTTCCTTAAAATGATTTTCCTTAACAATAATTTCGCGAGTAATTCTGAGAAAATTTTGGGGGAAGATGGAAGGATAACCAATACTGTATTTTCGTGGGCTTCTCCTTGAACTTTTCAGAAATTGTAAGTGATGACATCACTTATGCGGAATAGGGTGACAATTTATCAAAATTATATCAGGGATCCCCCAGAGATCAAATTTTCGACGTCCTTGACGTTTCCCTGACTTTGAGCCTGAGGTATTACAACAAATTTCCCTGACCACCCTGACCACTGAAAATGCAAAAATGTGCCAGGTGCCAATGTAAGGAATGGTATATTTATTGCTTATTTTATAAAAGTTTTTATAAAAGTTATAAACAGGAATTAGAACACAAATATTCATTAGAAAACAAATTTAGGTTAGTTTGTTTGAAGCGACAATTTCATTAATAATTTCTTGATTTTTATGTTAACCATTGTGTTACATAAAGTGATAATTTCCTTAATAATTTCTTGATTTTTATGTTAACCATAGTGTTACATAAAATGACAATTTCATTAATAATAATTTGATTTTTGTGTTAACCCTTGTGTGACATAAAGTGACAATTTCATTAATAATGTCTTGATTTTTATGTTTACTACAGTGTTACATAAAACGACAAATTCATTAATAATTTCTTGACTTTTAAGTTAAGCATAGTGTTACATAGTGACGATTTCATTAATAATTTCTTGTTTTTGTGTTAACACAACGGTTAACACAAAAATCAATAAATTATAAACGAAATTGTCACTTCAAACACACTAACCTAAATTTGTTTTCTAATGTAAAATGCCTCACTGATTTCTAAAAAGGTCCATGAATTTCCCTCAAGTAAGTTCATTTTTTCTGACTTTTCTCTAATTTTAGCAGTCATTGGGAATCCCGTATAACTAAAACCATGCATTTTATCACATTTTCAACGAAAAACACTTACTTAGGTGAATTTTTTTTCCAAACTAGATAACAAACCTTGGATAAAATTTTAGAAACATTCTGACCCAACAATGTCATCATTTGGCCAATCATTTCTACACATCCAAGATGATAACATACTACTTTGTCCCCCAGAAATTATGGATTTCAATGTATCTAAAAGTGGTTTTAATTGATCGTTTTGAATCTATCCGATAAAAACAATCACTCACTTGCAAGGCAGTATCCTGACGACATCTGACACTTTGTAGGGTTCAATGCACACAGCACAACATTCTGACTCCGCATCCGTGTCCTGGTTCAAGTTCGTGTTGGGAAAAATTAGATAAAAGATAAAAGGTGAGGTTATTGATTCCTCGTGTGTTTTGTGAGTGCATTTTTGGAAAGGTCAACTTGACATACCTTGATGGTCTTCAGGGGTATCTTGGACAGAGCCTTCTTGGCAGCACTACACAACCGCCTCTGAAATGGACAAAAAAAATCTCAGTGAATTTTTGTTGAAAATGTCAACGACATCGTTACTGGCTTTCGAGTGAGAATAATTTAAAAGGGAAAAAGGAAAAAGCTTTTAAAGCCACGTTACAATCAAATTTCCATTTCCATTTCGAGCATTAAAAATGCACGATCCATTTGGGGAAACGAGATAGGTCTAATAAAAAGGGTGATGACCACTAGCCCGGATTTGAAAACTGAAGGCAATTTTGCCATTATTTTTACGATTTTTTTACATTTCCTAAACAGGCTATAATATGAAACGAGACTAACTTATCAGACAGCTCAAAGTATGACCATTTCGTATTCGTTCATTTTAAGACAGTTCATTAGCCACATAAATGTCAACGAAATAATGGATTGGGAATTTTTGCGATACAAAAACAAATTTGTCAAATGTTGAAGATGGTAAAAATTTGGGTTAAAATCAATCATTTGTCATCCAGTTTCACAAAACATTTTTGCTTTTGTAAGATTAGTAGTATGTCATGATTTTTTAAGCAAAAATCTGGGTTAAAATCAATCATTTGTTATCCAGTTTTACAACAACAAAATTGGAAATTGGATTACTGTGTAAATTGAAACCAACATTTTTGATATTATTTGTATACTATTTAGCTCATCTAAAATGTATTCGGTCAATGATAATGTCAGCATTCAAGCAACATTGGGATGGGGTATTAAAACTAAAAGGATTTTATTTTGAATTTTTTCTCGTTAAAACAACAAATTTAACGAATTTTGAAGATTAAATTAAATATTTCGCTCATAATTTTTTTAGCAAGAATTTGGCTTACAATCCTTCATTTGTCATCTTGCTTTACAATGCATTTTTGATAAATGGGATTTTGAATGACAACATTATGGCATTATCCAAGTCATCTTTTTTAGTACAAATTTGGGTTAAAATCCATCATCTGTCGTCCAGTTTTACAAAGGATTTTTTGGGAAATGGGTTTTTGTATGACTAAAAACCATAATTTTTCATATATTTTTTATACTCGTACATACAGTATTTCACTAATGTAAAAATTTATTCGGTCAATGATGATGTCATCAATTTTGGGAGGAATTTTGTTTAAACAACAAATTTGTAAAATTTTGAAGTTTAAATTAAATACAGTGTACGTGGTGACGTAATAATTTGAGTTAAAATCCATAACTTATCATCTTGTTTAACAACGCATTTTTTACAAATGGGATTTTGAGTAACTTGTGTCATTATATAAGTCAAAATTTCTTAGTAAAAATTTCGGTCAAAATTCATCATTTGTCATCCAGTTTCACAAACGATTTTTGGGAAATGGTTGATTAAAAAACCATAATTTTTGATATCATCTTTATATTTGTTCATTGTTGGGGAAATTTTTCGTTTAAACAATAAATAATCAAATTTTGAAAATCAAATCAAATACACTGTATGTGGGGACGTTCAAGTATGTCATTACCCAAGACATTTTTAGTAGATATTTTGTTTTACAAAAAAAAAATTGTGTTGACATAATATTGTACTTTCCCTGAAATGAATAGATTTTGAGCTGGTTTGATTTTAATTTTTAGGTACTTCCTAAATTTCCATCGTTGCCAAGTTCAGGTTTCCTAACCTTCATGACCTTCGAGCAATATTTGGCCCCTGCTGATTTGAAAACAAGGTGCTAATTAAAATTTCAGATGACTGACACTAAAGTTTCATAGGTGATTTGCAACGACTGGGTCTAATACATGCGGGCCAAAAAAACAATAAGGATGATCAATAATTTAATCTAAATTGCGCATCGGGTCATTAATTATTTAATAAATGGATGATAATTTGGCAAGCCCTCAAAATGGCAAGTTTTCAAAGTCAAGCTCGACCATTTGAACCTGAAAAGGAGAGGATTAGATCTAAGCTCGTTGGGCGTTTCACAAAAAAAAACTAAACAGATAAACTAGCTACGATTTTATGCTTGCAACGTTTTTTTAGCATAATTTCCAGCAAATGCTAACAAATGGCTTTTATTATGCATTAGCCAAGCCTTATTGTCTTTCGTCTAGACAAACAATTTATATTTAAAGTTTTATCTTATATTTTTCGACGGCGAGGAAATAAATTTAAATCACTGTCCCCAACATCTGTGTAGCACACATCCATTGAATAAATGGTGAATTTTGGTTTAATGGTTTCTCATTGATCAGGGATCGTTATTGGTTAATTTATAACCTATATTAAACATTAGTCAACCTGATCTGTTGTTTTGAATTTACAGCAATTCGATAGTATTTTTGGTAAATAAAATAAAGTACATGTTCGAATTTAATAATTATTAATTTTAATTTTGACACAATTATAATTCGACCAATAAAAAACGTTTATTAAACAATTTAGTATGCTGTTGAAAACATGCACAATGTTAGTTGTATTTTTGTATGGTTTATGGACAGGTGGTGTGATGTTTGTTGAATTTTTCATTGTAATACTTCTTTTGTTTTTCATAATTATACCATTGTACCATGGTGAATGATTGGTCAAGGATGGTTATTGGTTAAATTGTAACATGTATTCAGCATTTAATAAACCTGATCTGTTGTTTTAAATTTACAGCAATTCATTACTATTTTGGTAAAATAAAATTAAAATGTTGAGAGTACGTGTTTGGTATAATTTAATAATTATTACTTTTAATTTTGACACAAAATTATAATTGGACCAATATTAAACGTTTAATAAACAATTTAGTATGCTGTTGAAAACATGCACAATTTTAGTTGGATTTTTGTATGGTTTATGGACAGGTGGTGTGATGTTTGTTGAATTTTTCATAGTAATACTTCTTTTGTTTTTCATAATTATACCGTTGTATCATGGTGAATGATAAATAAATGCCATTTTAAAGACTAATTTGCATTTTAATAGTTACAATAAATGGCGTATTATGGACTACAAAACTAAAAAAACTCAACAGCTTAAATTGGGTAGATGAATGTTGTTTGTAAACCAAAATTCAGCGAGGTTTCAACGTACAAAAACTTTCCCATATTAACATCTACAAGCAGTTGACAGCCAATGTTTAAAAGCCGTATTTATTTTTGGTTGAAAATTACTTTTGTGCTACTTGGGTAAATATAGTGTTTTGAAAACCGTTGCCACTTTCGGTTCATAGATGGCAGCATCGTAGGCAACGTTTGAGGTGAGAACCATTATACTGAAGCAATGGGGCCTTTGAAGGTCAGTCACTGAGTAAAATATTTACCAAAACTTGATTAACTTTAGCATTTTTTAGTGTGAATGTGTCACGTACATGCCAGGCTCAATAACCATTAACAAATCACTCGTAAGGTCAGTGTCAATCCTCTGCAACTGCTCATTACGATAAGTATAACTTTGTTGTCATTATTTTCACGGGGATGAGGAATACAAAACTATGCAAAAAAATTTCTTTCGCATAATAATAAGCATTACTTAACAATGTTGCCTCTAGCCAAGGCGTAGGTCTGAATTCCTCATTTGTAAGGACCATGGGTGTGATGCTTTTCGATCATGACAAGAAAACTATGCTTAATGTCATATTAAATTTGTATATCAAAAACGTATTTTTTCAGCAGAATAGTTGAAATTGTCTCAATACAAGTCTAAATACAGTATGGCACATTAGCACTCGTTGCATGCTTTTCGCATATAAACCAAACAGAAATTTAAATGTTTTAACTTTAAAAAAAAATGGTTTTTTTTCATGAAAAAACCTGTCATTTGTGTCCCCATGCAAGTAGGCCTACAGCATAACTTGCAAATCTTGTTGAATTGAATTTAATTTGTATATGTCTGGAAAAAGAAATATAGTTTGAAATATGTAGTTAATTCTTCATAAATCATCATACATTTAATCATGCTTTCAAACATATTTCACTTAAGTTGTAGACAAAATAAATTAATCATCGTGTCACATTTAATTTAAACACATTCTTCCACAAAATATTTATAACCATTACGTATCAAATAATAAGTGGCTTATGAATCAAAAACGTGCGTATATTTTGTCTTCAACTTAAATGTATTAAAGCATACCAAATTGCACCAAATCGAGATAAATTTGCCATATACATGTATAAAACGCGAACTATTGTAAACAAAATTGAAATGTATATTCATGTAGTTGTTCTTACAAAAAATACCTTACTAAATACATAAGAGAACTCCAATGCATCATCTTGTTTAATTTAAACAATCTTCAAAGGTTTCGTAGAAATGCTATATGTTTATAAATCAAAACCATGCACGTATTTTATCCACAGTTCATTTGCAAGAATAGACAATTTTGGGATACATTTATGTGCCATTTCGTTTACATTTTGCCTACATATTGCATTGCTTCCACTGCTGGACTAGATTGCAAAGGTATTAAGCATTGTCCATATCTTGAGGAAGCATTTGGGTCCTTTTTCTCAAGTATGTTTCCTAGAACATGTTCCCTTCCTCAAAATGTTTTCACATTGCCAGTAAGCAAATGTGTTTGAGGAAACATTTTCGCCCTTTTTCCTCTAGTATGTTTTCTCAATCACGTTTCTTTCCTCAAAATGTTTTCACATTTCTAGCAAGGAAACAGGTTTGATTAAACATTTTCGTCCTTTTTCTCAAGTATATTTCCTCAATCATCATGTTTCCTTGCTAGAAATATGAAAACATTTTGAGGAAAGAAACGTGATTGAGAAAACATACTAGAGGAAAAATAACGAAAATATTTCCTCAATTATATTTGCTTACTGGAAATGTGAAAACGTTTTGAGGAAACATACTTGAGGAAAAAGCACTCAAATACTTCCTCAAACATGCTTCTTTCTTAGAAATGTGAAAACATTTTGAGGAAAAAAAAACATAATTGAGGAAATCCGAAAGCATTTTGAGGAAGGAAACATGTTTGAGGAAACATACTTGAGAAAAAAGACTAAAATGTTTCCTCAAACATGTTTCCTTCCTCAAAATGCTTTCACATTTTTAGGAAGGTAACATACTTGAGGAAAATTATACCCAAATGTTTCCTCAAACCTGCTTCTTTGCTAGAAAGTTGAAATCATTTTGAGGAAGGAAACAATCTAGAAGAAAAAGGACCCAAATGTTTCCTTGCTAAAGATGTAAAAACATTTTGAGGGAGAAAACAAACTGGAGGAAAAAGGACCCAAACATTTTCCGTGCTAGAAATGCGCAAACATTTTGAGCAAATCTTTTTTTTCACAATTTCCAGAAACCATGTTTCTAGGAAACGTTTTCTATGTGTGGACAACACTTACTGAGATGGATGTCCTATATGGACGGTCCTGAATCGACAAGATAAAATGTTTCACTGTAGCAGTACCAGGGTCAATTTTACATGCCCATCCCCTAATTGCTTTGACCTGAATGATGGGGAAATTTCGACTTACGGCCAGCTGATCCTTGGCGTTGATGTACCTGAACCTCTGGACGTAATAGAAGATGAGCCAGGCGAGTGAGATGATCATCAAGACGATGAAGGATATGGAGACGAAGAGGACGGAAGTGCGACTGATATTGGCGTATCTGACGGCCTGATGAGTGCCCACAGTGATGTACATGTACACCCTTGTCCCGTTGTCCACTATGTCGGCCATATTCTCGCCCTTCTCCTGGGGAATGAAGATCGCCACCATTTTATAGCCAGCTGGAAATACAACAGAAAACAATTGAGTACTGAACCCAAATGATGTTACTTGTCAGCAAATACACGTCATGTGATTGTAGGATGGATGAAATCCGCACACCCAACTTATTTGGTGGTTTACACCTCAATAGGGGTGGACACAGACATAGCAGCTAAAAAATTTAAATTGTAAATCCAACCTTAAATTAAAAATAGGGTGACTGGACTAATCTTCAAACAAATTTCCTTGACTGTTTCATGTTTTCCAGACACTTGTTTGGAAAATTAAATTAATTTCTGGACAATTCTGGACAAGGATTATTTTAAGATTTTTAAAACATTTACAAACAAATTCTTTCAAAATCTTTCCAGACACATTTTGAAAAATTTGCAAACAACTTAAAAACATTTTTTTCTAATTTCACACTTTTACATGTAGCTTTTGTAATGCATTTCTGAGATACTTAAATACAAGGTTGCAAACAAATTATAATTATTGAAATTTTATACATTCTAGAACTTTTTTGGAGAAACATTTAAGACTATTTTAAGGCTTTTGCAGATAAATTAAGGATTATTTTAAGATTTTTAAAACATTTACAAACAAATTCTTAGAACGCAGGACATGTATTTCAATCTTTCCAGAAACTTTTTGGAAAATTTGCAGACAACTTAAACACATTTTTTTTTAATTTCACACTTTTACATGTAGATCACAAATACAGCTTTTCTAATGCTTTTCTGAGATACTTAAATACAAAGTGGCAAACAAATTACAATTATTGAAATTTAGGACTTTTATGGACTTTTTTTTCAGAAAAATGTACGACTATTTTAGGGCTTTTGCAGATTATTTGCAGATTAAACGATAAAAGAAAAAAAAATGATGTCAAACTACAACTGTACCAAGGTATTCACTATTGGTTGTCAGCATTTAACTCAGAACAGCATAATTTGACAACACAATGTACAGGGTATGTTAGGATATTTTTAATATTTAAGACTTTTTTCAGCACTTTTTAGGACTTTTAGGACTCGTTTGCCTGCTAATACCAATCAAAATCGTGGTCTCATAACACATTTCCAGCTGAATGCCCCTGACTTTTCCAGAACAAATTAATTTTCCCCACATTTCCAGATATTTCCAGACAGCCAGTCACCCCGTAATTCGTTTCAGGCTTAAGGGATCTATTTCACAGCCTTATTTTGCGAAATTATATTTTTTAACTACGAAAAATGCTGTCTTTAATCGCAGATTGCATAAGAGTATATTAAACCGCTATAGTTTGAAGCCCCGTAAAGTTTCACAACAGTTTGTAACATATATTTGTGCACCAGTTACAGCGCAAACAATGGAGGACGATGTAGTGTATCCAGCCCAAGTGTACTAGGTCAGTCTAACGTATTGTTTCCAGTCGATTTACTGAGACCCATTAACTGTTGCGAAACTAAAAAATGGGTAATGTATGGTCTGGGTCAAAACGAGTAATCGCAATTTGAATTGCGGTACTAGGCGTACTGTTGATACCGTTTATTTTCAATAAATAATCAACATTTCCAATAACAATTTAATTAGTTGGATAATTTGGCACTAAGCTGCATGATGCCGACCTTGGCTGTTATTTTGCTGGTATTATCGTGCTACATTATTAACAACGTAAGCTGCGTAGAAAAACAAATGCAATGTACAAAACAAATACTGTCGTGGTACATTATTTGCAACGTAGAGTGTTTGTAAACAGTGTTTAAAACAAACACAATGTAGTACAATGTACAGTACATTGTATCTGGATTTTTGAAGCAGGTTTTTTTCGTTAGTAGCCCAAAAGATGGCGACACTGAAACCCCATCCAACCTTAATCTCAATTTAGTGCATTTTGCCAAATTGATGACATTTGAGATTTTTTGAAACCCGTATAACATCGGCTCACGTCCCTGCCAATCAGATGTAAATTTAGATGCGATTAGTTAAATTCAGTTAAATCTAATCAGGATCAATGAATCCTTACAAATCAAGGAATAACAATGTAAAAGTCAAAGGCAAAGTCTGCACATGGATTGATAGAATTTGAAGAAAAAAATTAATTCAAAAATCAATTCTATTAACAATGATGCTATTAATAGTTGTTTGAAATTAATAAATTGCTCGTAAACTAGTTGTAGTGGTACAATAATACTAGTGGTAAACCACCTGGCATTCATCTGCTGACTGTAGGGTAAAAAAATTGAATTGAATTGATTAAACGATGTTAATCAAATGCCTCAGCAATATAAATTAATATGAATATACAGTAGTTAAACACGTACTTTAGATAAATATTTAAAATGGGCATAAACAAGAAATATACATATGGTTAGCTCAAATGCTTTAGAATTAAATATTGTCTAGAATAAACAGTTATTATTATTAAATACATGCTGCTGTAAAGTAATCATACTACTGCAATAATGTAATAATAATAATAATAATAATAATAATAATAATAATAATAATAATGCAGTAATGTAATACTAAAACTAATGCAGTAAAGTAATACTAATACTAATGCAGTAAAGTAATACTAATACTAATGTAGTAAAGTAATACTAATACTAATGTAGTAAAGTAATACTAAAACTAATGTAGTAATGTAATACGAATATTAACGCAGTAATGTAATACGAATATTGAAGTAGCAATGTAATACGAATATTGAAGTAGCAATGTAATACGAATATTGAAGTAGCAATGTAATACTAATACTGAAGTAGCAATGTAATACTAATACTGAAGTAGTAATGTAATACTAATACTAAGGTAATAATGTAATACTAATACTAACGCAGTAATGTAATACTAATACTGAAGTATTAATGTAATACTAATACTAACGCAGTAATGTAATACTAATATTGAAGTAGTAATGTAATACTAATATTGAAGTAGTAATGTAATACTAATATTGAA
>JAQGAF010005543.1:0-11859 GCA_034687865.1 Kryphioiulus occultus | reverse complement strand
GCTTAGGTTATCCTACTTATAGCAGACGATACGAGATTACCACCAGGTGGCGACCCTTTCGTTGCAAGGTCCCAATTGATACAGCACCCTGCAAATTGTACCCACATGGCATTTTAAATGTCAGTGTCATTAAAAAGTGAAATGATTGTAGAACGTGCTACAGTCCAGTACAGTTTATTTATAATCACCATAAAAACATCATCATATGAGCATTAAAGTCGATTTAATAAACGAACTCTAATTTGAGTGATATTCAGGGTGTCTACCGGTCAGTAAAGTCATGGAATTTGCATGACCAAATCCGGTGTGTGTACCCTGAATATCATGCAGGGCGGTCATCCACGAATGTTCTCGCATTGTCAATTCTTTGTAAAAGAAAGTCAAACTTGAGTAAACAAAAGAGAATTCTGGGAATTCTCGCTAGAAGTGCGCAGAAAAGGCATGCAGGTCTTTGTTTGACAATCAACAGGAACGCATTTGCTGAAGTTGTTTGAGATGTTCCGTTCGCCCTTAATTAAATTTGGAATTATGACGAGTTGAAGTTAAGGTTTCGAGAGCGAATTAAAGCTTTTCATCGATCGCAACCCGAACGATCCAGGATTTGGCGCCTTGGTCTGGCTAAGGTGCACCTGCGCAGGCGTGGAAGGTGGGGGGCGCGTGCCTGGTGCATCAGCCATGTGGAGCCCACAAAGCAAACCTTGACCCAGAAACCCAGATTGCTTCAGAGGGATGCGTACTGTGCCATGGCAGGGCCTACTGACTAGTGTCAATCCATGTGCTAAATTGGAACTTTCTACTTTCCCGTTGCAAACCGAGATTGGAAATCGATTGATTCCAAATGCCAGAAGGCTTTCTTGTTATGGACAAGAATTTCCCATTTGAAGTTGTTCCCTGAGGAACAGAAAAAAAAACTTGTGCATTTCGGTCACTGAGTTCGGTTTATGTGCTGCAGGTTGCTTGGTTATTAATTTACAGAAGAAAGGCTGTGTCGGTTTTAAATGATAGCCAGAAACTCGTATGTCGTAAATACAGGGTTCCCATAGAACCTAGGAAATCTGGGAAAGTCAGGGGATTTGTAACTTACTGGGAAATTAAAAAGGGCATTAATATTTTTATGTTCCTTTATTCAAATTTCATTAATTTTTTTTATTCAAATATTGATTAAAAACATTATTTATATTAAAGGGCAGTTACGTTTTACTTTATTTTGGTTGATGGAAAAACTCTTAAGATCATGAAGGGGAAAATAATAAAAAAATTAACCTGAGCAAAGTCAGATAATTTTGTTACTGAATGTCAGAGAATTGAAAAAATATCAAGGAATTCGTGAAATTTCCTTAAATGTTAAGGGAAATTGAGTGCACCATCTCTTATAAAAAGAATTGGGATAAAATCCATCATTTGTCTTATTTAAAAAAAAGTCAGGGAAATGTCAGTAAAGTTGTCAGGAAATGTAAGCGAAATCGATTTGAATTAGTTGGAACACTGTACTAAAACTGTGGAAACCCTGTATATACGTTACTTATCTCACAGAATCAGTGCGGTGATAGGAACTGTTCAAGTAAATTAGCTTCCTCCGAAAAAAGTTTTTTTCTCTCTTGAAATATCTGCAATATGCAGTAGGATAGGCTATGTATTTTGAAAGGTCGTCATTATCCGAAGAAAGTGGGTTACCGGGTACGACTGAAACTTGTAACCTGTTTTTTTCTACGTGGCGTTTGAGGATATCCTCAAAAGATTTCCCAACGTAATCCAAACAATAGATAAAACGCAAACACACTACGAATCAGCTCTTTTATGATTTTCACGTCATCCTGTACAACGTGTATTTAAAGCTGATTTCTTCGTTCTTTCATCTGCCCTTCACCGCATTGGTTGGTATCGATCGATATACCCCAACGCTTGCTAACCTTGAGGGCTCTTATTGCTCATGAATGGCTTTTGGCATATAGTTCATGCTCATGAAAATTGGTCTTAAAATGCCATGCAAGTCTTCCTACACCCAGAGGTTTACTGTACTGGAGGTTTTTTATCATGGAATATGACGCTTTTTGCTAAAACTGTCGTATTTGTTGTAGCGACGTTGTCTTTTAAAAAGTAGCCCAAGGCTGTTGTTGCACATCACGAATATGATTTTTTTTAATGCCTAGCATTTATAAATATAGATTTTAATAGGGCGAAAGGTGTTTGCATGCTAGGCTCTGTTCGATGCCTTTCAAGGTTCCCACTTATAATTCTTTTTTATGTAATTTTTACCTGCGTGGACATGTAAAATGTAGGAAATCCAAAAGAGACTGGAAAACTTCATGCTATTCTAATTGCTGATTGGTGGGCGAATTTGTCGATTGTATAGTACATGTACTGTATCGTTCATAAAATCCATACTTGTTGATGTACAGTGATTTGTTACATTGGAAAACCTGAAAAATTCAGGGAAATTGAAAAGGTCTGGAGAAGTCAAGGATGTGACATTCGTGATGAAACATTGGCCTATTGCTTATGCTTGCATTTTCAAGGGTCAGGGTGGTCAGGGAAATTTGTTTTAAAACCTGGAAAAGTCGGGAGAGTTAAGTGCCATTTCTGGGGAACCCTGTTCAGTGTTGTAATGCATACTTTACACCTAGGCTATACCTGTATTATCACGTATACAAGTACAAGCGCAAATCTACTGATGATCTTAAGAAAATTCGGAAGGCATATCGCTGCTTGTAATGTTGGACCATATGAATAAAGCTGAATAAAAATGAAACTGAAATGATCATGAATTGTTTGTTTGTTCAGAAGTTAAATTTCACCAGCATTTGAAACCTGTTATCGTACATGCGCATTGTGTGGTGATAACATAAGGGTTGGCATTAGTAACTTTAAAAAAAAACAGGTTTGGTTTTATTCATATGGCATCGCATTAAGTAGCCCTTTCTAGTAATCATACAACGCCTAATGGATTTGGTATCCTTGTCCACTTCGAAATTTCAGATAAAGCTCGTGACATGTTCATACCTGTGGACAATAAACAATTTTAGTTTCTATCAAGAAGAAATGGGAGAAGTGCTGAGGAGTTCGACGTTTTCCGCAGGGGCGACCAATAAATTGAAGTGGTAGGTGGTTTTAAGGTTTCCTTAACATAATTCTTATTCGTAGTACTTCTTGGTTGTTACAGATCAATGTTATCAAGTTCTCCTTTATGTGGACAATAAGTAACTTCAGCTTCTGCCGGGAAGAAATGGGGGAAGTCCTGAAGAGTTCCACATTTTCGGCAAGGGCAAATGACAAATTAAAATGGTAAGTTGGAAGTTGGGGAACTTGCCTCGTTTAGTCATTCCAAAATACTACTTGCCAAATTTTGATCGGACAAACTGACTGTTGTTCATACTTTGGAATTTGGGAGTGACTCCTATTAGGGAACTAAGATTGCAGATATCAAGCTGCAAGCCAGTATGTAAAACCTTTCATTTCTTTCTGGCATGATGCTGTAAGTATCAGAACAGAAATTTATTGTAGTTAATTTACTGTTACACTTTTGTGTGAAGCCACAGGATATGAATCACTATTGCATATTATCTTTATACATCATATATTATGTTTTTCATGAAGATGGCATGTGTTGAATCACGATTCAATAAATTAAATGAATGATTGGATGTCTTGTTGCTTCACATACATTGCTTGATATATTTGGCATACATGTAGCTGTAAGTCTACAAAATTTTTCAATCAACAGTTGTCTAGTTGACGCCAAGCCCAGTCTTACGCTAGGCTGGGAGATTTTGTTATAGGTCGCATCTCTTGCAATTTGATGCATGATTCTGCTATAATTATTATATTCCCTGCATAGTCAAGACTAGGTTTATCATACTTCATTACCACTGTTCTGATAGAAAAGTGTGTTTCTAGAGTCAGCTATCTTATTTCCATGTTTTTGTCTGATTAATCCAAAAATGACAGGGAATTAATCAGTGTGTAACAAACAAACTCAACATTTATTTGAAATCATCGACTAAAAAAGCAAAATTTGCATCGGTTATACCCTGCCACTAAGGTTGAAGTAGACATTCTCATTCAAGAGAACTATCAAAAAATAGTCTCAGACATTTGGTAATGAACTTGATTTGCTTCACTACATTTTCGAAGGTTCAGTGTCATCGAGTTAAATTGAAAAAGTTGTTAAAAATATTAAACATGTTTTACTGTGTATGCCAACGGTGTAAGCTTTGAGGTGTGCTGAAATTTTTCGGCTAGTGCTGTTGTTGCATTGTTTGGTGAATATTAAATGTTTGAGTAAATTGTGTTAAATTTGTTTCCCCTACTTTTCTGATTTCTTCTAGGTGTTTGCGGGTTAATCCCAAAGGCTTGGACGAAGAGAGTAAAGATTACTTATCCCTATATCTGCTGCTAGTCTCTTGTAATAAAGCTGAAGTTCGGGCCAAATTCAAGTTCTCTATCCTTAATGCCAAACGTGAAGAAACCAAAGCCATGGGTAAAGTATCTTTATACGATAGTTTGTCGATGACAAACTATTTCGATCTAATTAAAAAATATATATATAGACAAATAACCACCTAACTGACATGCCAATTTTAATTTTTCAGAGAGCCAGCGAGCATATCGCTTTGTCCAAGGAAAAGATTGGGGCTTTAAGAAATTCATTAGGAGGGATTTTCTTTTAGACGAAGCCAATGGATTACTGCCAGACGATAAATTAACATTATTTTGTGAGGTTAGTGCTTCAATAGTTAATGTCGATTTTCTAAATATCAATGATGAACTGTGAAAAACATGAGATATTTGTTGTCTTTTAATTAATTTATATACTAATTGGGTTGATGGATTACACCCGTGACCCCCTATCATACGATATTCACTTTACTGATTTGTAGGGTACTGGGTTGAATTGAATTGAAAACGTTTAATACAATGTTTGATGATCGGCTCAAATGGTTATTCTCGTTTTTTTTTGTCATTGCAGGTCAATGTTATTGCTGACTCAGTTAATGTGGCAGGTCAGTATAGCCCCTTCCAGTTCAAAATTCCAGACCACTATATAACAGATGATCTTGGAATGCTATTCGAGAATCAGCTATATAGTGATGTCACGTTAAGTGTTGGAGGTAGAGATTTTCAAGCTCATAAAAATATTTTAGCAGGTTGGTACTTTGACAATATCAAACAATATTTTTTTATACTAAAAGGTAAAATGGAAATGAGAAATAATATTTTTGTTTCCAGTGAGATCTCCTGTTTTCGCAGCAATGTTTCAACATGAAATGGAAGAACGCAAACAGGTGACTATTTATTGAAGTTAATAAAGGAGTTTCAATAACTTTTCATTTCATGGAACCATTAATTTAAGTTATTATAATTTAAATACAAGTAATGCATATCAACTACTTTATGTAATATTACTTCTAACCCACATTTTTGAATTTAACCATTACGACCATAAAATCGTTGTTGACTTCAAATTCTAATATACTGTTTTGTTTTTGTTTTAGAACCGAGTGGAAATTAGTGATGTTGATCATGAAGTGTTTTGTGAAATGCTACGGTTTATCTACACAGAAAAGACACCGAACCTAGATAAAATGGCGGATGATCTGTTAGCAGCAGCGGACAAATATGCCTTGGACAAATTGAAAGCATTGTGTGAAGAGACACTTTGCACCAATTTATGTGTAGACAATTGTGCAGATGTGCTGGTTCTTGCTGATTTGCATAGTGCTGACCAATTAAAAGCTCATGCAGTCTCATATGTTAATATGTAAGTAACCATGTTATTTTTAGTAATGCTGAATTCACTAGATAACTGTAGCGGGATGTGTTGCTTAATCATATGGCATTTTAATTTATGTTGAAAATGTATGCCTGATTACTGTCGGGCATATTTATCACACAAGTTTTCAGATGTTGTTTAACTTATAAATGGAAGCACAAAAAAATGGGTTCCCACTTTCAGTTTAGTGGCATAACGATGCTTTGAGGTTTAATCAAGGGTATTATATTTTAATTTTCACTTTTTTTCTTTCAGTCATGCATCGGAAGTGATGGAAACCGACGGTTGGAAATCCATGATAAAAAGCCATCCTCACCTAATAGGAGAATCTTTCCGGGCGCTCGCCACCCAACAAATCCCACCGATAGGGCCACCAAAAAAACGAATGAAGCAATCCTAATGCAGTGCTAAATGGTTTTGACTTTTTCGTTCACATTAAACAATTTGCATCTGTCTAGCCACCATTGTCATTATCATTTTCATACTGATCGTTCACGCGCTGCAGAATGACAATTGTGTTGGCCACCAGTAGAAGCCTACCGATGAAGTTTTTTCTTGTCAAGTATACTGCCATTTCCGTTACGGGCGGGAAGATTGAAGGCGAAGTAACTGGTCGTATCGACACTCACTTCCCAAGAACGTGTCCAAGATTATTTGTTTTTCATTATTTCCCACAATTGTTAAAATATGTGGGACGTGCTATTTATGGATTGGACTTGCAAGAGGAGGCCTTCGTTTTCATCTTGCATCTTACGGTTTCTCTCGAAGTACGTCATGAAGAATGTTGTGAATGGACAAGACAAATGCGGTGAACTTCAATTCCTAAATGCTGCTTCACTCCCTGAACCTTTCTTGGATTCGTTTTTTTATTATTATTTTGTAGTACGTAGGATGCAGTTTTACTGATCTCTTCTTGTGTTCATATTCAATAGCAATCAAATTTGAGTCGAACGCGCTCTAAACATCATTAAATTGACAAAGTACAATTTGGAAATGTATGCTGATGTCAGTTGTGCATTCCATTGGTGAATACAGTTGATGAACTGCAATTTTTGGTTTCATTGAAAATATTTAGTATGTTTTCTTTCTCATTGTTGCAGCAATTCGTAATTTCTAAATGGTTAGTCAGCTAAATTCGTTAACTTCAAAATTGTCACGATATACCATTTAACCATATGGTACTTATCTTCATTATCCATATGGACAACCAATAGATGAACTCGTTTAAATAAGTGTCAAAGTTTTTGGGAAATTCGAAAAATGACCAGGGTGCAATTGTTTATGAAATCATTTTTGAACTGTCAGCTTATTTATGGTAATGCACAAGGGTTTTCGAATTTCTCTACATCTTTGGTCTCGTCTGTTCAAAAATATCCCAGTATGGACGTCTAATGAACTGCCATTCATTTGTCCCAAAATTTGTGTCATTATTTCACATTTCTGTTGAAGTTGTCCATCTGACAGCAGAAGGAAGTTTTAGAACACGTTCGTAAATGTTATTGCAATTGTTGACTAAAGGTGTGGCTTGTTCATGATGAAACAAGTCATGCAAACAAACTGTCTTTCAATTAAAGATTTGTTTCTTTCTGAAAAAGCTTATTATTGACAACCTTAAGTTTTGGCACAGTATTCCATATTTCCACTCTGTTATTCTTAAATCTGTTTGCAAACCAATTTCGCATGCCATACCATCACTTTCACCAGAGACAGGTGCCATAATAACTGTGATAACGTATAATTCCTTCATTGGTCTCAGTCACTGTTTGTACTGCATTACGAATAATTGTAGAGAACCAATTTTAATAGTATGTGCTATCTAATACCACTTAATTTACAGAATCTAGCTGTTTGTGTTGATTCGTTACACATGCCTCATCACACGCTTCAGATTAGGAATTATTAGTGCACTGTACATTCATTGTAGCGCCTACCACTACCTGCTAGTGAATTAGTGATCATAATTCTTATAATTTTGCCTTAATTGTACCCAAGTGGTAATCATCCAATCGTGTCATTAGCTTCTTCATCCTATTGTCATTGCTATGTCTCACTCACGCCATTCTCTGAATTCCCAACAAAGTTTTTCTGCATTTTGACTATGTTCTCGTCGAAAACGAATCCATGAACGTTTTGCATACCCTAGTGTCATGAAGGTGCTCCTCGTGGGGGTCAACGTATTTGAAGGTATCTGATCTTGACGAAGCAATTGAAATGAATGTTGGTAACTCATCCTCATTAACTGGCCCTCAGCACATTTTCAGTCCCACCAAATCTTGTACATTTGTGTCCTCTGTATTGGACAGGATAATCTGCTTTAAAGCACCAATGGCCCTGTTTTGTGGCCAGCAGTGCAACAATTATGTACAGTTGTTAATTTATGTAATGTGCATGTGTCTTTCCAAGATTGTCAATTCTTTAAGTTTCCTTCGTAAACCGTTCTCGTATTTCTTGATGTTATATATAGTTGTGGGTGGGAGAGGAATCGCACATCCCTTTTTATTTTTGGGGACACCTGTAAAGTACTTCTCCCCCGATTGTTTGTGTATGACTGAATAATGCTTTCACTTTGAAAGATCTACCCGGTTTGTTTTGGCTATTGGGTAGCTCTTGTTTCTTTCTGCACTGCTTTGTTGTGCATTACACACATGCTCTAAAATAAATTATACAAATTCTTTTTCTTAATTATTGTTGCATAAATGTTTACTTTGTTGTATTTTGAGTGCTTTTTAATAAGTATCTACTCTTCTTTTGGCTACGTTGATGTATTAGGGGCGAACAATATGCCATTTGTATTTTTCTACAGTTGAGCTAAACTCCGGATATCGCAGGTATGGTACATTCCAGGACTTTGGTTAATTATCCACACTTATGTTTACTCATTATTGTTTCTAAAATTTTTCATTTAATGTTTTTCAGAATTTACCTTTAACAGGGGACGTGCATATATTACTTAACTCAATTTTTGCTCCTTTTTAGAGGCCCACCCACCCCCTGTAACACTTTGCGAACTACCCACCCTTAGTGTTATGTAACACATTTTCCCAAATTTTTTATTGTCATCCATGTATTTTGTTTACGCAACTTGTAGGGTTATGCAGGACCTATAATGTACTATTTCTTATTGATTCTGTAATGTTACCGTACGGATGATAATGTTTTTGGTTTTGATGATGAATCCAAATATGAGCTGCAGCGCTCAGAATAGCTACATGTATTTTTCCAAATCAGCTCATACTGTAGTCTAGCTGCAACTCTCTGTGCTACAATTTTCCAGATATCGTGGCCCTTTAAAAATGTTACGTAATGCAAAGAGAAAAAACCACGGACCCCCTGTAACAGTTTGTAACACTTTCACAAGGACCCACCCACCCCCTAGTGCATTACGTAATATTTGCACGGCCCCTTATAAGCAGTTAGCTCTGTGCATGAGACTATACCTAGCTGTACAAGGATGCCAAAAAAAAGTTACTACTGTATTTTATAATTTTCATCAAGGTTGTTTGCGAGTTTCACTGTATTACTGGCAAAGTGTTTTGGCTAAATCAGGAAATTGAAAAGCTGCATATTTTTGACAATAGAACTTGTGAATTAAATAAAACTTACGTCAGAGAGTCTACGTCAGAGTTGGCTTTTCATTGATTCACAAAATAAAATTTCTGCTTAAATTCTTCATTTGTAACCCATTTCGGAAAAAGTTTTCGTCTATGCAAGGCTTTAGTCAATAATCAATCGCCACAATGGTAGATAATGTTTCTGAAAATTGCTATTTTGTTATGACATAAAACTTGAACGACCCCATATATTAATAGGCATGGACAATTTTTTGAAGTTATGAAAAAGTCATGGAATTTTAATTTTAATATTAAATCCGGTAGACACCCTGTACGTATTCTAAAACATAAACATATAGGCCTACGACTAGTTTAAGGAATTGATAAGCTTCATTTACGGTGTATTACATACTGTATTTATAGATTTTTTGAAATTTTATTTTTTTAGATAATTCACCATATTTTCATGGTGACCAAATACTGTATTTCATGGCGCCACTGTATCCTACATGTACCTCACAGGCAGTCGCTTGATAAAATAATAGCCGATGGAGTATTCAAATATGGAATTCTCATTTCTTTAGAGACGAATTCTCAAAAAAACCACAAACTTCCCTTTGAGAGTTTGAATTACGCGGGTATTTAAAATTTCCAAAGATAAATGCATTTTCGTACAGTTCTAGACTAGTCGCAACACAAACTGTTCAGTCAAGCAGATGTCGTGAATATACATGAAAATTCCTGTGTGATTCATTATCTTTCGATTGTTTAGACCTGTAAAGGCAAGTCTGGGCGGGAATATTAGGCCCACGAGGGCATATCAAACTGTTATATGGTCACGAAGCTGATCAGAACAGTGGTCGTCGACTTCCCATCCATTGCCGAAGCATTTTCACACCGATGCATTCACGCATCCATGGGTTCTCCCCATTCCCCAATTTCATACGAGCTCGTTGACACATTCCAAGTTTATTCAACCCGAAAAGGCACGCAGAAACGAGAATGGCGAGTTCGTAACTGTTCGTCGATGTTCGGCTCAAATTCTAGAGCCTCGGCAAATTCTACCTGCTAGCGCCACCAGCGGCGAAGTAAGCGGGTAGGACTTTTACCATTTGGTCTACAACCTAGTACTGGTGAGGTGGTGTCTCGGCTACTCACGTACATTCAACGTTGATCTCCAGTCAGCAGTGACGCTATCGTGCCCTCGCCATACTGATTTAGTCGTATTTTCAATTTACTGAACACGTGTGGAACGTGCCATTTAGTTGGCATTTGTGACTTCATTTGCTATTCCGGCCGCACGCCTCCTGTGAAATATTTCCAACTAGGATTTGTTAAAATTATTGATTTCCACACGCTTCTCCCTGAACGGTGAACTGCAGTTGTGCCAAGGACACGTCTGACGTAAACCAGCTTGGGAAACGGCTTGGTATTTTTGTAGGCTGGCTTGTTGACATGGATCGACTATTGCGGAGACCCCTGCACTGAGCTGTGCAGTGCTTATGTTGGTTCTGCTGTAGCCGGGAAGTGCAGTGTTGCGTGAGAAGTGCAGGGTCTGGCAAGGTGACCAGACAGGCGTTCTATCCTGACATGGAATACAGTTTTGGAGCCCTCTGCTAGAATCGTGGACAGAAGAGCTATTTCTTGCCGTTTTTTCAAAGATTTCCAGTTCGGGTTCGAAAGTTTCGCGTGTTTGGTGCTAAAGCTCCCAGTTTGGAGTTCGACGATACCTGTTTTGGATTGAAAAATCCTCGCATTCCTTTGTGAAAGCTGTTCTGCCGACCTTACTCGAACACCGATCGCTGAGCTCTGGTAGCTTAATGTGTAAGTTTGATTTTGTTTTAATTTTCGGGCTGTTTTACCGTTTATACATGCATTATCCGTTGTACATGTGGCAGTGAAAATTTCATTAATCCGACGGTGAGGAAGGCAGCTGGACAAGCAACTTTTCACATACAGAAGGCCCACCTTTCACGTTGGCAAAATGCTAACACAGGGTGACCATAAATAGCTCAAGCCTTTGGGGTCATCCATAATTGACGTCCTGTAATTTTTGATTTTTTGACGTAAACTTCGTCCTTCCCCGCGGAATTCATTATGGTTGACCGGTTTTACGGATACTGATCGCCTTTATGGTTAGCCGGTTAACTGTGCCGCTTGCAAAATGTGAATTAATATCAGAGATTCTTGGATGCGAAAAAACGTGAAATGTATACCAACTGGCCACATGCCTGCTTGAAACCATTTATCCTGTTAAAAAATAACCTGCTTTAATTACCAGAAACTCCATTTTGGTAATTTGTGGGCATGCCAATAAAATTCAAAACTGCAAAATTCGAAAAACCTCTTCAAAATCGTCGAAAGTGCTGCATTTCCCCAGAAATTTCGCCGCAGGTTTCAGAAAAATGGCGTCTACGAATCTACTTGGTGAAAGTTAGTTTTTTTGAAAAAAGTTTTTCCCGTCCTAATTGAAATGTTAGTTTTGAGCCTCGTCTCCTGTTCAGCTCAGGTGGGAAACTGCAGCGATGGGTGCTGTGG